>NCVS01000300.1:214041-310207 GCA_003055095.1 Goniozus legneri
GGGGCGAGCTCGTTAAATTTTCATCAAACCGTGACAAGTATAGAGTTAACGGTAATGAAGGCTTTGAGCCGGAGAGAAGAAAACTCGAAGCTGAATTTTCATAGTTGCTCTCTGCAAGTTCGCGATACTGCTGTTCTCTTTTTCTTCCGCATCCTTCGACGACGAAAGTCCCGCTCGCCGGAGTTGACTCCCCGCTACCTCTTTTTTTTTGTTTTCTTTCGCGAAGGAGCTTTCCTCGCGGAAAAAATAGCCGAGAAGAACTCGTTCATCATGCCCCTTCGTTTTTTTTCCCCACGAAACTTTTTCCGGAAAATTTCACACGCGAGTGCCGAGACATAAATAACTATTTTTTCGAAGGAAATAGGCCGCTCCAGGAGTTTGAAAATCCATAAAAATTGATCGAGTTTTCAAAAAATATCCCGAATTCTTCCGAAACTCGCGGAACGATATCTCTCGCGGATGGGAAACGGCTGATCGAAAATTGACGTCTGATCGATTTCTCTCCCCCCACCTGTCCCCCTAGCGCGGTAATTACGGCGTAGAAGTGAAAAAGTTGAAAAAAGGCCTCGATAGCTCGTTGCGCAAAGACGAGAGAGGCGAAAATCATTACGAGCGAGAAAAGCGGGTGAAAGGACCCGTGACGTCGATAAGCGATGTGAAAATAAAAAAAAAAGATATCGAGAGCTATAATAACTTCACTGATTACAGAGTTTCGGCAAAGCGGTAAAACGAGAGATGTAAAAAGACGAGTGACATATCCGGCGAGAGAATATCGATCAGTCCGATAAAGCGTCCGATACGTTCGTTGGCCCGCTCGAGTCTATTTTTTTTTCTGCATTTTTATTCAAATACGGTTTTACGCAAAGAAGATATACGCGACGGCGTGCTCTTTGTTTTTATTACACGCTCGCATGACGTACATATTTCGATGCTGAATATTAACGGTCTGCAGTAGCGCGTGAGTCCGCTATTATTCCCCTATTTCCTCGCTGACTAATCGAAACCCGAGGAAAAAAAATTCATATTCCTTCGTTCATCTACGTTTTTTTTTGTCTCGCGTCTAGAAAACGCGCGGAGGTGGCGAAAACGCGATAGACAAAAGAGCGAGAAGGAGAGAGAAAAATGTACAAAGCACAAGACGGTCCCTCGGGAAATTTTATACGGTGGCTCTCGAAACGGCGCGTGAACGAGAGCGTAATGCTGATTCGTCCTCGCGGGAGTAACTCGCGGCTTCTATCCACACAGACACTCTCTCTCTCTCTCTCTCTCTCTCTCTCTCTCTCGCGCGCTCTTCCTTCGATCGTTTTAGCAAAACCACCTCTCGACTGTATTAAACCGATCGCGAATTTTATTTCACCTCGATAGAAAAACTCACTTTTGTGTCTGGAGAACCTTCGGAGCTTCTTGAAGAACGGCATATTGGTGTTTCAAAGAAGAAAGGAAGAGAAATTCACTGGAAAATTTTCCGCGGAAAATCTACCCGGAGGGATCGAGAAGAAAATCGGGCGATTCGGAAGGAACGAGCAAGTGCAGCGGAGCTCTCGCTCGCGACTGACAACCTCTCGCCACTTCTAATCGCTCTCTCGCTTTACGCACTTCGCTCCTCCTTCTCTCTCGCTCCCGTTATCGCGCCATCGCTGCCTCTCTTTCTCACTCTATCGCGTATCCGCCGACACGCGACACGCTCATCCATTATTGAAGATAGGAGATTCTTTTTTTTCCTCTTTACGCAACAGCGAGCTCTTCACTCCATATTCATGCATACGCTATTCGAGCATAAAATTAGAAAAACAAAAGAGGAGGGAATCGAATTCACGCGAGTTCTCGGTCTTGAGTGCATTAGTCGATCGTTTTGAAATAATAAAGAACGGATAACGCTCGTTCGAGATTCTTCGTTTCGTCATCTTGATGCGTTCTGGGCAATTAGATCGCAAATTTCCTCAAAGTATTCAAATGAAATATTCGTTTGGTCGTACATTCAATTAAATATTCATTTAATTCGAAATTTTTCAATACACACGTCTATACATTGTCGCGAAGAAAAGTTTGAAAACAATTTCCAGTCTCGAATGGCGTTCCAATTAAAATTCACCTGGAGTGCCGATTCGGAGGGATATAATTGCTTGGGTGTATAATAAAAATGAAAAGAGAAACGATATCAAAAGTACGAAGTACGGATAAGAGAATGAAAGGATAGAACGCGAGAAAAAATTCGGGCTGTAAAGTTTCGCGGACAATTAAAATTCCGCTGGCGGACCGCACACGCGGCGCGTTTCGGGTGGATAGGGAGGGGGGAGGAAATTGTCGGCTTTGGGCCAACTGTTATATCCGAAGGGACGAATATCCTAGAGCACTCGTGGATTTCATTTAAAACTCGTCGTCAAGGAAATTTGAATATCTGTATAATACTCGGACAGTTTCGCCAACATTTCGCTCGAAATACGAGCGGGAAATGCACGAGAAAAACTCTTTTATATTCGATTCGCCGCAAACTGGTATATAGCGGTCGACCTCTATTTTATAACAGTTTTTTTTTTTTAATTTTTTCATTGTACGATTTTATCGATTAAGTGCGCGGAGACGCGCGCAAATAGCGATTAATTGGCACGTATGGTTGATCGATTTCCAGAAAATTATACCTATCCATTCGAGGCGCGAGTGTCTGTACCGAGAGAAAACGGTGGAAATGATAATTTTATAAACTCGTGCAATAACGGGAGATGTTTCGTAATTGAAACTCTTTCATCGAGCTTCATAATGATATATTCGAAGCAAAAATTTCGAAAAAAAATCTCATCGCGGAAGACTCTTCGTTATCCGCAATATTGCAAATGGCGGTTTTCCATTTTCAATTATTTCCGCGAAAACTGAAAACTCTCGTTTTGATTTTCCAACTCGTATTTGAACAAAACCGTCTATCATATCGCGCCCGAATTTCCACCGATCGGTCCGAAAACTCGATAAATGATTTCGGTGGAGCGAAATTACCGATCCGTAATGTCATCCACGAGCCATTAACCACGCTAGTAATTCGATTATAGTTCGGAAAAGCTCAAGTTCCTCTCGAAATGTTCCGGTGTATCGGAACTGATCGAAAAAGAAAATTCATCGGATCCCAAATCTACGAATTAAAACTTCTTACGACGTCGAGTGTGAAAATTGCGACAAATCAAATTCAATACCATAACAAAGCGAAATTAATCAACGATAATAATTAATTACCATACTTTACGTTTGATTTATTACGAGATTTAGCGCGGACCATAAACCAGCCGTTATTGCAATTTCGTCTGTTAATGTACTCGCATTTAAATGTATTTAAATGGGAATTCATTCGGTCCGATTTTCTTCTTTTCGTGTAATAGAGCGAAAGAGGAGAAAAAAGGGAGAGAATTTATCGAGTTACGTCGATTTCGTTTGGACAAACAGAGCCAGTATGAGGAATGACAAGCGATCGGATGGAAAAAGGTCTCACGGTTAGCCGTCCGAGCGATTCGCAAATCTCGATTTATCGATATCCGAATGAAATTTATCGCCCGCTATCCGGCTATCTCCTTTATTAAGTAACTCGATTTTCCTCCCGAAATTTAACTTCCTTTATCCAGGCATAGGGAGAGAAAGAGAGAGGTAGAGGGAGTATAAAAGTAAAATAACAAGATGAACGGTTCGCCGGGTTTCTCGTCGATTTGTGGAATTTACATTATTTTTCCGAATTCAATTTAATCGCGATATGGGATCGAGTTTTTATCGGATCGCGAGTGCGAGAACGTGATCGTATCGGTGGAATGAATTAGGGATTTGCCCGTAATCTAGCAAACTCTGGAATGAAATTTTCGAAATAATATCACGTAATTGAAAGTAATCTGGCATTTCTCAATTTTTTTCAATAGATGAATTCGTGAACTCATTTACAATATACAATTGTAATAAGTTTTTATTTCTTTTCCTTTTTCATTGAATGATGATTCTATCTTTATCGACCGAGCACGTTGCTGCACGAAACATTTCACGAAAGGAAAGTAAGGCTCTCCTAGCGCTGGTTCGAAAAATTTGACAGCTCTGACAGGTGAGGAACGAGTGATTTGATTCTTCGTTAATTATCTGTACTATTGTGATCATAAAAAAATTGCCAATTGACAATCCTATACTCAAATTTATATGTTAATATTTGTAGAATAATTAATTTTCTTAATTTGTTTTTCTGAGTTTTTGTTTTGTTTTGTTCTCATCATCAGTCGGTACATAGAAAATTTATTTGCAATTTTACGAGTAGAAAGATAATTATGAGCGTATAATAATGAAGGTGCATCGCTTCGGCTGGGAAAAACGACACGGACTATAGGAGAGACGAGCGACATTAGATCTAAACGAAAGCGCAAGTCCAATTCCGAAAGTGAAATCCAGCAGGTGAGTTATGACGAAAAAGAAGAAATAGAAGGGGAGGGGGGAGCTATAAGGTGGAAGGCTTCGTCATGCCTCTCACCTGGCCGTTGACTTTGCCACTCCTCCTCCTCCTCCTCCTCCTTCGACACCGTCGATTTTTCCCCTCTACCTGCCTACTCTCTAGAGAATGAATCGCGATGGCTACAGTCGCAGGGGGGGATAGGAGGTCCGCTTTCGAAGAGCGGAACCCGTTAACCCACTCGGGTCAGTCTGCGTCCTCTTGTCAACTTCGCGCAGGTGCGCTACGTAGCGCGACAAAAAGAGAGAGAGAGAGAGAGAGTCCAATTATTTTGTAACATTCCTCACCCACTCGAATACGAATTAGAATCCGCACGTCGAAACGGTGAGTACAAAACGAGAGAAATAATCAGCTGATTCCATATTCTTCACCAGGAAGCGGAAAGTGCTAACCGGTTGCAGTCGCGTGCGATTTCGGCAGTGCACGAGCCGGTCGTTAATGCCCGCGTGTGTGCGCGAGTGTGTGTGTAGAAAAAGAGGAAACACAATTTTCCTCGCCGCGAATAAACGGTAATGGGCTTGACCCGTATACGCGACAGCCTCGAAAGTTTCGCTTTTACTCGTTCCCAGGAAAGAAGAAAAGAAATTTAATGACATAATTCTCGCTGGTAAGAACGATCCGACGATCGGTGTTCGTGGAACGTAAGAATTGCCGTGGAAAAAATATTTCTTCAACAGTACAAAAAATTGAAAAATAGTGAAGTGTCGAAGGAATAAGATATTCTGTATCGAATGTTGTAAAAGTGAGGTGTGCTTTACAGAAAAATGAAAGGATGGTTCGACGCGTTCCGCACGGACGGCGGGCCGACCTTGTACAGCTACAGCAATCGCACCCCCGTGACCGGCGACGTGCCGCTGATCATCATTTTCGCGATATTCGGCACGATATTCGCCGCCTTTATCGTCATATTCCCCGGAATAAGAAAAGAGGTGAGAGAGAATTTTTCACGTCCTTAATGAAAAAAAAAAAAAATACCAGCGCGATGACGCTATTATTTTCATTTCTTCTTGATTTTTTTCCCAGAAACTTACGACATTTCTGACGGTAACGCTGAGTCTTTTCGTCGGCGCTTCGATTCAAGGTCCGTAAAAACGTTTTCGTTGCGTCGAGAGAGTGCCTCCGCGAAGGTCGAGCGAGACTGGCCGGTCTTACACGGACGACTGAGAGAGAAAAATAAAAGATCGAGAAAAAGAGAGAGAGGATTACTGGATCGAAATTGATTCCGGTGTACCCATACATCCGGTTGACGTTACGATTCTCGAAAGTGCATCCCTGTAAGACGGTTCGTTTTCGAAACCGAACCACGAGATTTTTTATACACACCGCATAGTCGACAATTTTTTACGACAATTATACAATAAAATTACAACGACTGGAGGTGTAAAATCGATTCTCGGTGATTCAGTTTTGAAATGCTACGCTCGATTGGTCGCTAATAGCGTAAGAGAGATAGACAACAACCTTTTGTTTTAACGATATTAGTCGCGCAGTTTGGTTCATCATGGCACACCAGCTCGGCGACTATCGTCAGCACGTACAGCGCTTTCTCCGGACAAAGGATGACCGCCGAAATTGGCGGATACATCGGTCTCATGCATATCAACATCACGTACAAACGTAAGAGGATAATTTATACGAAAGCCGGATTTTCAAAAATCCTCCGAATTTATCGAGTATGAATTTTTCGACAGTGCTGCCGACTAGTCAGAACGAAAACGAGAATTTCGAGTACAACGAGAGGTTTTACTTTCGAACGCCGCACGAGATGAGCGATCTGTTCAAGCAAGCCCTGCACCAAGGCGCGCCGTTTCCCATCGTGTCCTTGGCCGAGTATTTCAGCCTCCACCAGGAAGGATTTTCATGGGGAAGTCGTTATCGAGAAGCTGGTTACTACTGTTCGATCATGTTATGGTGATAGAAATTAAGAAAAATTCAAATTTGTATAGTGAGAGGAAAAATTGGACTGAACTGATTAAATAATTCAATTTAAAATATGTTGTTTTAAGGAAGTAGTAACGTAAATTTGGTTTTATGTTATTTCGTTCAGGTGATACTAAACACACTACATAAATCATCCGATTGATCTTTCGAATAATTTAATTAGTAATAACTGAGATATTAAACTAAATTATTTTTGAAATTACATTTGCGAAACTGAAATTAATTGGAAACATTTAATTGGTTCGAGACAATTTTTTCCTCGTCGAAGGTGAACCAAAATATGAATAACGATCGATTTTCAGGACCTCGTTTGCTGCCTGGATACTAACAAATTTATTGCTGATGGTCGTGCCTCGTTATGGCGCGTACAGTATGGTCCTGACAGGCGTTTGCTTGTTATTGACGAACTTGTTGTATTGGTCCCTGCTACCATGCGAGCCATTGGTAGCGCATATCGATGGCTCGTTCTTGGCATTCGACCTCGGCTGGAATTACTGGCTCGTCCTCGTTGCCGGTAAGACGTTTTACTTTTATTATTCGCGCTGGTGTCTCGAAAAATTAATCATACGCGAGCTCACCTCGTACGATTTTCATTCTACAGGTGCTGGCTGCGTCATAGCCGGTCTGATTATAACCGCCATCGATCTGATTTATCCGAATCAATTCTCGACGATACTCGAGGTCGATTACGATACTCCCTACGATCGGCACGTTATCATAGAGGAGAGTTTCGACACTAGGAACCTTCGTAGGAAATTACCAAAGATCGAGGACACGTTGGGTGATCGTATAATGAGGTGAGAGTCTTTAAACTTACTCGCTTAAGAGTTCTCGTAGTTATTTACCCTGCAACACAAGTGCTGCTCTGTAACCTACTTCTTGTTCTGCTCAATGTTTTCATCTCGCTTGATCTGCCATGTCGGAGAATTTCTCTTAAATTTTGCGTATCTTATCTTTTTATTGCAAATTTCTACGTACCCCTTAACTTCGACCCACATGCTTAAAATAGAATTTGAGTGAACGAACAAAAATACCCTCCGGCAAGAAAACGTCAGCCTATTGAATTTTGATATCGACAATACGACGAGCAGCCTCGGAAGCGATACAAGTACAATCCATCACCTTGACAAGCGTGTTTGTTCTAATGTTCCAAGATTAACATTCTCTCCTCGCGACAACAAAGACTGTTTGCCGAGCACTGAAGTTTTCATTAATTTTCTTTTCAGTCAACTATCCTCGAAGCTTCAGAATCACGAAGCGCGCAAGGAGGATAGGCAAGGAGTCATAAATCAGGGATACGCCTCCTACGAACCGTCCGAGTATCATCACGGCAGCTCGACTCACGACGACAACAACGCCAAGAGCAACTGGTCCTACCCTTTTCCGCCGGCTCCACGGAGGATCGTATCCGGTTGATACCGTTGCGCAACGCTTTAGATTTATTATCGAAATATTTCAATAAATGTTTTCACTTTAAAAGAATTCTCATGTTAATGCGTCCCTTTATTGAGTCGCTCGAGCGAAGAGAGAAAAAAAACGAGAATCGAAGATTTACAGCCGACAAAACCACGCTGTCAAGTGCAATCGTGGATCCTTGAACCAGTTTCATGAATTATTCGTGATTCATGTGTACCGATTCGCCCGCCGGCAATTACGAGACGTAATATCGATGGCACCGACTCTAGTCGATTTTTCGAACGTCTAACTCAGTTTAGAATGAACGAAGGGCTTGTTTTATAAATAAAAAAAGAATGTATTTAATAACTCGTCATAAATAACTGGGGCGTATAAACAGAATCGATATGTACAGATTTCATAATACAATAATGCCACTACGAAGTTGTCATCTCGTCAACCGAAGTTCTCGAAGTGGTGAATGAAGTAGGGCAAACGGCGGGTTTTGTTTACATCATCACAGGCGGACATGACGGTCTTGGTCAGTGGACGCGGTCCGCAGCTAAACACTCCTATTTTACTCACCTGGAACGAAAAGAGAAAATTAGGCTCCATTTTCAAAAAATTCGTCATTTATCGTCGATGAGGTGACACTTACATAACTGTGTTTCTTCTGAACGAATTTCAAGAACGACGTCATATCTGGACGACCGAAATGATTGATCGCCTTCAGTCCCGTGAATATGCTCTGCTTCGACAGACGTTGAAAGTGATTTTCGCAGATATACTGTGAAAAGAAAGGAGAAGGTGGGGGTAGAAAAATTACGAAAGTTTTATATGCATCGCGATCTTGCGAAAGCCGGCTCGCGTATTACCGCATTTTTACTGGCACTTACCAGCATGGTGGTGCGCAAATCGAACTTGTGAAAGAATTGCGTAATGAATATATGAATCTCTAGGACACGCGTCACGTCCTTCCTCTCGACGTCGCGCAGCACGTCGATGAACCACTCGAAGTGCTTGTGCGAAGGGCAGATCCAGAGGAAGTACACCTGTAACAACCGAATCGACGCTTTCCCAATCACTCGGAATTGAAAATAGTGTCGCAACCGAGAACCGGATTATTTCGCATACCACGAAACAGAATCCTTCGCTAAATCGATCTCGGATAAAGAGATTAGTGGATTTTTTTTTCGAGTAGCAAAAAGTGAAATCGACCGGTTTTATTCTCTGGCCTGGACGAAGAGCGGTGTGAAGTAATTTTGTGAAGAAAAAATGAAGACTGTGTACCTTTTTGCACGCCACGCCGGAGTACCGATTCGTGGACGTGCCGAAGACTAGGTCGTTGAGCATAGAAGCGTAAGGAGTGACGCCGATTCCTCCTCCAACCATCACGGCCACCTCGAACTTGTACCAATCCTGATTACCTCCACCGAACGGCCCCTCTATCCTGATTTTGGGCAGCTCACCGTCGGGATTGTAATTGCACGGGTCGAAATAATTTCGCAACTTCCAGGTCCAGGGTCCTTGGGCTTTGATATGACAGGATAAGAAATTCTCGTGCGGCGCGGACGTGAGCGTGAACGAGTGAAACTCGTTGGAGCGAAAGACCGAGCAGGCCAGTCTTACCCACTGGCCGCTCAGGTACTTCATATTGGGCGGCCGGTAGAATTTTATCTTCAGTACGTCGGATGGCAGCAACTCCGTCTCTATTATATCGAGCGCCATGTACTTTGTACGTAGACTGACAATCTGGAATTCGATCGGTTATTAATACCAGCTCTAACTGGATTAATCTCTGATCGGAAAAATTTCGTACCTTGTCTAAAGCGTATACTATTGCAGGCCCGATGAAAAATATCCAGAATCTAGGCGAACCGGATATTCGCGCCAAACCGTGCACCAGGGAGAGCGCGTACAGTACTATATACAAACTGTGAGTCTTCCAGAAGAACTTGTACGCCTTCTTGCGTATTATGGGATGCGCGAAAACGAATATTATCGTCATCACGATGAACAACAAAATTCCGGTTATTCCTGCAATCAAGGTACAACATTGAGCCAACCGATAAGGCAATCTGAAATGACAATTTCTCGTTATTTTAGATTACCGGTTATGGTCTGGAACAGCCAAAATGATATAGTCGGTCGTGCGTCACTGGGGAAGCTGAGCTCGCTGGTCAGGCAGCGCAAATGAGCCACCGGCTGAGTGGACACGTGATAGAAGTTTACGATATGTCCGACGGTGTGGAGGACCGAGAAGAATAGCGCGGTGCAGGCGGCTATCTTGTGAAACTGTATGTGGGAGTCGAGAGGTATGTATTGCTGAATCGAGAACTCCTTGAGCTTGGTCAGGAGATTGCGAGACATGGTCAGCAATAATAAACTGTAGCAGAACGACAAAGCGGCCGCTGAGCCTCTGGTTATGGCGATACCGACGCCCATAATGTGCCTCAAGTCCGTGTGCTCGGCCATGAACGAGTAATCTGTTGCGGAACGATTATGTCATTTTATGATAGACGCCGTAATGTAGAAATTATTACCGCGAGCAATTAACGAAATAACTCACGTATGAATCGCTCGATGAAAAGTGCAATCGTCACCACGTAAAAGACAAAGAGGTAGAAAATGTTCTGACGGTTCTCCTCGAGGTAGGTCGAGACGCCGTCCCACTGCTTCCGGAACCAGCTCTTCGTGTCTTCCGGCGGCAGCTGATCGATGTGGAAGCTTGTCATACGCGCCACGTTCGTCGACGTGTCGAGGAAGTTCTGCTTCGCGCCCTTGCAGTCCAGACCGATCGCTACGAAGTCGCCCTTGTACTCCTTCATCATCAGTTTGAAGTCGTTGTACGTGAGGTAGTTCTTCCGCTCCAATCCAGCATCCTGATGAATTTTTTTTTTTTCTTTTTTTGTTAGCTCGCGAATTTTAACACAGTGCGATAGTCTGCTTGTCGTTTTTTTTTCACAATCAGACAAGTTGTAAATTTTATTTTTTGATTCGAATGCTCAATGGGAAATCTACAAATCTTTATGCGATTATCTTACAAAGCGGTCGAATCGCTTGGAATTTTTTTCAGTTATTACAAAAACGATACTATTGTATCATTCTCAAACAATTCTATAAGAATAGTAATTTGCGCTAAAACTGTCTTAAAACGACGATGACGAGTGATTAGATCATCTTACTTGGAACATTCCGTCGATCAGCTCGGTAACACTGTCGTCCGACAAGCTCGTTGTACGTGCAATCTCTACCAGGGATCTCAGCATCTCGGAGAACTCTTCTTTGTCGATTACGCCGTTGCTATCTTTGTCGCACATGTCGAAAATTATACGCAGCTTGTCCTCCGTTTTCCCACGAGAGAACAGTAACACGGTGTCTAAGAATTCCTGAGGAATGACAAAGGGTGTTTAAAATTTTTTTCTTGCAATTGTATTGCTCATTTCACTAAAATTCATCCCTTAGGGGTTCATTAAAAGTATTATGAAAAATAACAAACCTGGAAAGATATTCTACCGTCACCATCTTTGTCGACGATGTTGAACATTTTCTTTACGAAAATGGCATCGGTGCGCATGCCAAGAGCGCTCGCGAATTCGCTCTTGGACAGCGACGTGCGCATAACCGTGACGACCTCACCGGAGTCGCTGTCCTCGGACCTCCTCCTGCGTTCGCCAGGACGAAGACCGAAAGTGAGCGCGTAGGCCTCGCGGAAAAACTGGATAGCGAGAAAATTGTCGTTAGTTTTCCATCGAGAATATTCAGATCGTTATTGATCCTCACCTGCTCGAGCTTCTTCTGACGACGCTCCTTGGTTTCCGCTTTCGCCAGCATGATATCGCGGTTTATCTGCGCGAGTACGAAGCGCTTCTTGTGGGACGCGAGGAACGCCTCCAGTTTCGCAATGAATTTCCTTCGCGACGCGAGCGAATCCAGCTCAAGGACGAGGTCGTAATCGCGCGGTATGCGAAGAAGCACCAGCGCCTTTCTGTGACCGTTCTCGCTCTCCTGCGGATCCGTTTCGCAGAACAAAGAAGGAAATCAGTATCTCGGCTCGTTATGGTGAAATGTACTATGTCTTTTTTTTTTTTTTTTTTGTTAATTTTCCAGTCCGTTCGGTTTAACGTTTCGAAAAAGGGTTAGCGTGGAAACTCACTTGGGACTCCTCGATCGTGATTACGTTAACCTCAGTGAAATCGAAAGTGCGCAATTTTTCGCCCTTGCGATCGACGATGTGCAGCGCCGCTTCCGGTCCGAATTTCACCTTGACGAGCCGACGGTGGTTTGCGTGTAGCCACTCCCGCACGATCATCTTGTCGACGCAGATGCGGGCCTCGTTGCGCTTCTGTATCGCTTCCTGGAGGATCTTCAGCCGTCTACGGCGGCGGTTTTGCAGCTTCACCAGCCCGTAACCGACTCCGGCGCAGAGGATCGGCACGAAGCCGAGAAAGACGCATGCGTAGATGTAAACAAACTCGCTTCCCTGTAACAAAATATGTGAAAGTTTTCCCGAAATTCATATCTGATTTATTATACCCAGTAAACGAACTTTTGATATTTTTCTTGATTGATGTAATGGATAATAAAAAATTATGAAGTTATAAATATTTATAGTTTTCTTATACTTTTTTTTATGAAGTTGTTGAGGGACTATGAACTTTGACTCAGTTTGTGACCCTGTACTAGTTTGTGAAATATTCTTGTAAAATGAGAAACTCAAGAATCGACAAAGAATCTTTAGTAATGTATAAACTGAGTTATTTATCTCGAATTATTTTACAATTTCCACTTTCTCACCTCGAAATAATCGTATCTCTGCAAAGGAACGCAAGGCTCGAGCATCGTCGAGTTGAGCTGCTGAGGCTGCGGGCAGGGGTCCCCGTCGTTCCAAACGAAAACTCTCTTCTGTATCGCGTCCACCGGTATGTTCGTCGAGTTAATGATGACGTCCCAGAGAGTCACACCCCTTATCATCTCGATCTCGCTTTTGCTCAAAATCCTAAGAAATATTTGACCTCGTTTTCACTCGGCACGAAAAGAGAATCCAAAGAAAATTTCTCTCGGCGCTCACCCGGATTCCTCGTTCTCGAACCAGAACCTATCGGAGTCCCTCAGCCGCATAAATTGTTCCCTGATGACGGCCGTGAAGAGTTCACCGGGACCGTCGACGGACTCCAGCATGCCGCCGACGTAAACGTCGATGTTGTTCAAGTTGTTCGAGTGGATCTCGATGAGACTCCTCAGCAGCGATGGATTCTTGTTGAAGAGTTCCGGGTTTATCTCGTTCCACGTCTTGTGCCTGGGCAGATTGAAACGCGTCCTGGCCGTGTTGTAATCGGGCAGACCGTTATCGCGTCCTCGCATAATATTCAGCGCCCCCAGATCGCGTCGCGAGAATTCCATCGGCCCGAAAAGATGATTTCGGATGTCCGTGCTGAGGAGATTGTCCTCCTTCTCCGCCAGCTGTGACGTCATGCCCATTATGAGCTCCTCGATCGTGCTGTTGGCCAGAATCTCCTGAAGAGACAAACATTTGCAAAAAAAAAAAAGAAAAGGCTATTCAATTTGCAATCAAATTACATTTGTTCGGTAGAGACAACAGAATGAGCGACAGACGGATTTTTTTTCTCACATATAAATCAATAAACAATTAACTCCGCGTAGGAAGAATAAACAAAATTATGCGACTGAAATTTTTTTTCGCGCGGAGTTAATTTTATACCGCGTGTATTAATAAACAATTACCGTAGGCGAGAGATTAATTACGAGTTACTCACGTTGGAGTCCCACCAGGTCGAGCACAATCGAATCGCCGGCAAGCCGGTGTTCGTCTTTCTGTACTGGCATTTCTCGTCCCGGCGATAAATCCCGGGCGGTATCAGCGTGTGGCCGAATCTGAACGCCGAGGTTTGAAAAATGTGACTGATACCCGGATGAAGATCCGACTTGTACCCCTCGTACTCCGGCAGCTCCTCGTTCAGCAACGCCGGCAGGTACTCGTACATTATTATGTTCTTGCGGAGGAGAGAAAAAAAAAACACGATGAAGGAGAAAAAAAAACGGACGATCATTTTTTGTCCGAGTCTTTCAGGGAAAAGAGAACGTCGAACGATTTAATGGCCTCGCATCAATAATTCATTCGGCAGTGGGTGATAGATAGCTCGAGAATAATCGACCCGGTAATGGACCCGCTTGTTTACCTGGAGCGTTCCTATCACGAGCCTCCGTGTCTTCTGGAAGACCGCCTCGTCCGTCATGTCCGGATTTTCGCGCTGCACGCGCTCCGCGAGTACGTTGTGCCATCGGTAGAAGAGGATGCCTAAGGCTAGAAGCGGCGGGTGCTGATTCGTGCGCGGATCGCCGAGCACTGAAAATGAATAACGATTCCTGTGATATGTGACTCAGATCCTGATGATCTTAAGCTACTTGCGTCAGCTGTTGTTCTTATAAGGACGCCTAACGAGAATCCTTCGAGTACTCATAACTGAAAAAAATCAAAAATTCATACTCACGATAAAGTCTCTCGGGGTCTAGCATTTTCATGACATGCGGCACCGCGTGATTGAACAATGGCGCTCTCATTGTGTTCCTCACGGGGAAGTTCCTGATGGGTTCCATTTTCAGGCTGCCGTTCTTGAAGGATCTCATAGTGTTCGCCCAGGCTTCGCTGCTCGAGTACACGAAACTGCCGTCTATCCAGCTGGTGACCTTGTTGATCTGCAACCTCGCGCAATTCAGAGCTATTTTCACCACAGAGGGATGAAGTTAATTCGAAACATTTTTATATCTGTCCGCATAAATAGATGTTTATTAAAACCAGTGCTCGTTTGAATGTAAATTTTTTTCGCAAATACGTTCTTTGACCAAACAATATGACTTATCACCTCCAAACAACACGTAAATTTATTCAGACCGAAAGCTCGACTGATATTTGTTTATGTGAAATATTCATTAACGAACGAAATCGTGTGATGGTAGTAAATGGCCTGACTGACATTTGATTTACAGTTCAAACAAAGTTTTTTCTATGTCATTCATTGTGCGCAGACAAATATTAGTTGGACGGGATTCTCTGTTCGAAGAGACCTTTCTCTTCGTCTAGTGTCACGGTTCTGATCGATAGAGCGAAGATTACCTGCTCTCGCGGGCTGTTCGGGCTCCTTCCGGTCTGGCGGTCGTAGTCGGCCCTCAGGAAAGGAATATATTTGTTGCCCCGGCACTCCTTGTCGAACATCGGGTCGCACTTGTCGACGTCGATACGATGGAACTCGATCGGACAGCCGCTCTCGCTCGCCATTATTATCTCCGACGTGACCAGCTGACCTGCGTGGTAACGCAACGTAGAAATTGTATTCGCTGCGAGCGAAACGCGAACGCAACGCGAGACAATATTATCTCGTCGAGGAATCGAGAGTTTAACCGATTACACGCGCGGCCTTTTCATTATTTCGCCAGGACTATCGTAATTCGCGTATCACGTGATTTTTCGCCGACGATAATGCCGGGATAATGGATAGTTTTGAGAATCATAAGCGACTGGGCGGCATCTAATTTCACGGCTTTTGGCCATCGGGCCCAGCGTACCGCGAGCGTACGTACCGACTCGTGTATCTGTTAATCGGCGAGCTAGTTTTGACGATTGTTTCCTGTCCGTTTTTTTACCCACGATCGTCATAACACGTGTAAGACTAATGGAAATTATTGTAATGGGCTGAGGATTAATAATTGTGGGAGTTTACTCACCGAAAAATGCGAACAGGGCTGTGCGATTTCGCACGGACGGCAGGCCATCCTCGCCCTGCATGAACAGGTCGCTGAGTTTTCGGGGCGAGGGCCTGTCCAGGCCCGCCATCATGTAAACTCCATCCGAGTAAGCTGCCGGTGCCTTTCTTATCAGCCTGCTGTCTAAAGATATCACCGGTCGCGTGTTAAATGTTGCTCCGATTGAAAAATTGCCCAAAGAACCATATCAATTATTTGAATTTGAATAATACTGGCCAACCTGATTTTTTTTACATGTAACTAATTGAAAAAAAAAATCATAAAAATTTATTTTATAATCTTCATTTTTTTTTGTAATAGTGACAGTTGCCTGTTTCACGTTGTTTTAAAAGATTCTTGAGAATATTACAACATACATTACATTTCGTTGATTTCATTACAGTGAAACTAGATGTGTTATAAATTTCTATTTTTGTCCTATTGTTTCTCAATTGCACTCAGAATATGACAGAGAAAACTGTTAACAAAATTTGATATTTTGTTGACAAGTATTATTCAATACAAATACGTAGAATTATTAAAAATGATCGTAACCTGAATATATTGATTTGTAACGATAAAAATTTGTATACAGTTGTGATTTATGCAATCATTTTTTCTCAGTGTATGTAAGAAAATATATATCAAATTTGGAATTCCTCAAGTTAGAGCGAGTGAAGAAACACATTAGATTTGATATGGCTCAGTGAATAGTCGAGACAAAAGAAAATCAACTTGCCGGTCGAACCCCACTCCGGATGAGCTAAATTGTTAAACCAACCATCGTACCTCTGCTTGTCTGTCTGTCCGTGCAGGCCACCTGTAAAAATTCCCGATTTACCACGCTGTGATTATTTTTTTTTTTTTCTTCTTTCATCCCGCGTATCTCGCACTTTCAATAAAGTCGAGTGGCTCGGTCTCGCGAAAACCGGCATTCGAAAACACAAAGAGCTACGTGAACTCTCGCTAATATTTTCCTCTCCTGCTTACTCTTTAGCGCGTTCAATTAATTATGCGAATTGAACCAGCGCCGTTGCTAATTGAGGTTACGTTCTTTCCCTTTCGTTTAAATATCCTCGAGATGATGAACGGCCTTGAAAACAATGACGAGTACGACTCGATCGCGATTTCTCCCCGTAATGATTCTTTTTCTCTTTTTTCTACGCTAATGTGGATCCTCGTCTCGTTACAGCGAACCGCTGATCGAGATCTCGACGAATTTCGTATTCCGTAAGAAGCGAAAAAAAACAAAAAATTGCTCGCGAGGAGAGGAGAAACGGATCGTTCTATCGAGGAGATTGATTACGAACGAAACGAGCAGGAACGTCTACACGTACACGCCGAGTGTAATCTGCTTTTGCGGATCGAGATCGTCAAAGGTCGCGACAGCGGCAGCTGTTTCGGCCGGTTTTTCTCGTGGCTCGCATTTTCACAAAACTTTCACTGATATTCTCTCTTTCCTCGTAGACGCGCGCCAGCCAGCGGCGCTGATTTTTCCCCTTCGTTTTACCGGCTTTAACGATTTTACCATTCGCTCATCGATTCGCGCGATTATCCTTCCGCGTTCTTCCGTTACCCCTTACGGCCCGCGCTTATATCGGCTAATTCCTTCCCCATTTTTTTTCTCTCTCAATTCGGTGATTTCCCCGTTCGCGAAAAACCAACGTCAATTTATCGCGCAACCGTTCAATTAACGCCGGAGCCTACCAAATCGGTCGAAAACCACATGCCTCACGAAAATTTCTAAATTACTCCGACAATTTTCCTCTTATTTCAGGTCGTTTTTTTTTCATCACGAAAGTGTTTTCTTCTCCCGTCTCGCATCAACTGGCATAATTGCGCCGAGCCGAGTCAGGCCGCACGATAGTGCCTCTTGCAAAATACACGCGCGCTCATCCTCGGCTCTGTATATATACGCGCTTAGACGCGTGCGGATAGAAACATAATGAAAGAAAGCGCACGGTTACCTCGCGTCGCGTATATATTCTTCATTCTCTTTTTTGCGCGAACGCTCGCCGAGCGTATTCGCGAATGCGCGCCGCGAATCGATCGTTGCTCAAACCCGCATCGCTCGAGGATCGGCGATTTTCGTTCCTGCGAAAATTTTTTATCCCATTCTAAGCAAAAAACAATTTAATCCCGACAGCGATAAAAAATTGACCTATGCGGAATGAATTTTATACCGATTTTTTAGACTCGGTTGGTGAAAATACACACCTTATTCAGATTTTCGTCAAATTTTTATACTATAGGTGATATTAAGTGTATTATTAATTTCCATCTTGCATTTTGTATAAAATTTTCTAGTCTCTATTGTATTTATTTGGAACGATCGAGTCGATCGTCACGGGGCGCTCGATTCGCGAATGAATCGCGAGTCGCGCACGAGGGGAAAGCCAAACGGTTCACGTAGGATCGATCGCGTGTCCCGCGTATTATCAAATTCACTCTTCGTTACACGGATTCTCGCTGTACAACCTCCAAGTTTCACTTACGGACACCACGAGAGTCACGAGCGGGTCCATTCGCATTCTCGATGTGTTAGTCAAACACGAAGAATTCGGTCGCGCGTGATTGTGAAAGAAAACGACGAGGAGGTGGAGAAGGAGGAAGAAGAGAGAGAAAAAAATGAGGAGAAGAAGAACGAAGATGAAACTCAAACGAAAATTCCGAATGAATACGCGCGCGTTCTCCCGGCTAACGGTTGTTTCTCGTAAATTCACGGCTGGCTTTTGTGCCGCGCGCCCGTTCGATGAATTTTTCCGTGTCGTGGTAGACCGTAGTGGGGGGGGGGGGGGACGAGAGCTCCGAAACGGATCCGGGTGGAAAAATAGGTTAATCCGAACCGGTGCAATATGAACAATATTATGAAAAAGTTGTATTACAGACCAATAATTCATAGAATAACTTTTCGCTTCGAAAAAATTTCATGGGAAATTATTTATAAGTTTCTATTGTTCAGTAGTCAATGTAATATGAATAATGTTATAAAAATTCTATTTTATTACAGATAAATAATGTACGAAATCTTTGCTTGAAGAAAATTACGTGAAGTCTTTTAAAGAGTATTTGATTTGTTGTTCATTGGCCAGTGTAATATAAATAACGTTATGAAATCGATATTACATTACCGATAAATAATTTACAAAATTTGTTTTAAAGAACAATCATCAACAAATATTCAATTTATAGTTCATTAGCCGATAGAATATGAACAATATCATAAGAGTACTAATATTAATGAATAATTTACGAAATATCTTTTCATTTTGAAAAATCTAATATTGAACAAATTATTTACGGCATTTAATTTTGTTTGTCTGCATTTCGTTCGACCTGCGCAAGGTTCATCCGAAGTTCAACCGTGAAGAACTCGTAAAGTTATTCAACGGTCCCGATATTCTCAACCAAGTACGAGATACTTACCGGTTCCGGCGGGTAAGACGATCCATAGCGCGACGAGCAGCAAGGCGAACGGTCCACCGACTCGTGTCATCCTCACTTTTGTGCTTTCCTGCACGCGAACATCGTCACCACGACATCCGTCCTCTCTTATCAAGAGAACGATAAACGATTATTTTTTCACACCCACCACACTTCGGCAAAACTCAACGGCCCTTGAGCCGCATCTTCACGAGGCGAACCAAAACTCGAGTCTCTACTCGAAAAAACGAAAGGAGCGCGACACTTTTGAAAAATACCGAGCGATTTTCCGCGGGTAGAACCGGAAAGTCGAATTTTTCTCGTCTAGCCTGGTCACGTGCGCGAGGGTAGAATTCTGTCGCGGCGCGGTGCGAGAAGCAGGACAACTGGGAGCGGTGTATGAAATTTTTCGAGCGAGAAACACCGTGTGCCTCGTGCGCGACTGACTCGAAACGGTCCCCCCTGGGTTCGCCGTTGAACGGGGCCCCCTCGCGGATGACGCGTTCGCCGTGGTGGGGGTTCCCGTGGAGGAGGAGGAGGAGGCGAGGGGAAGGGCCGAGGGAAAAACGAGCGCCGAGCCGGGCCAAGTGACTCGCGCGAGTCGCGGTGAAAGTCGCCGGCCTATTTGTTTCGTTGTGTATTATACGCGGCTCGTTCCGAGCGAGAACCGTATGCCTCCATCTTATCCCGAGCCCTCCCCTCCTCTCGCTCGCGGACCCCTCCTCGCTCCACCTTTCGATTTCTCACGCCTCATCTACGTGATAAAAAAGAAATCGAATTAACGCGCGACGAAAAAATTGTTTTTCGCTCTATCGCGGGCCTTTTTCTCGAAAAAAAAAAAAAAGAAACGCGAGGAAGATCGAGCGGTCGGCCCGCGCGCGAGTTTTTTCTCCGGAGGATTCTCCTAGGAATTTCGTTCGTAGTTTTCAGCGAGGCGCATTCTCGAGGCTGACTTTTCGGAACGAAACGATCGGTGCGCGGCGTCAGCGCAGGCGGGAGAGGCCTAGTTTCGAGGAGACCGCGGCACCGATTCCCACTCAAGGCGAGACCTCTCGATTCTCTCCCCGGTCGGCTCGCTGCGCGTTTCAAGGTCACCTGGCGAGAAGAAGGAGACCGGCCGGGGAGTACGACCTAGACGATCTCGACGTCCCCGGCGCGATTCCGATTTCGTTCGGTGCGCGAGAGTGGAGAACGTCGCGCGTACCAGCTCCGCTAGGCAAGGTCGTCTCTTCCTCAAGGTCGCGCCAATTTGATTTCGTGGAAATTTCGTCGATTTCGTTGAAACTTTTTCTCCCTCTCGCTCTCTCGCGAGTGTTCCTGCTCGTCATCGGAGTTGAGCAACGGCGCAATTACCGTCGATTAGACGTAACGAAGGAAAGGAGAGTTTAAAGGATTGGATAATTACGAAAAGGAAACCATCGTCCTGTTAATTGCCAATATCGCCGAGGTTGGATCGCGAACGGTGAAAAATTCGCGGTACACCTTGGAGTTTTTTTCTCTCTCTCTATCTTGCCGATCGGGAATCGATTATACCACCGATTTGAGGATCGAGCGTTGCGGTTTTTGTCGCGAGGTCGCGATTAGCCAGACCAAAACGAAGAAAAGGATCAGTCATGGTCGCTTTACGGTTCTCGATTCGTTTTATTTCCGGTTATGGTCGATGCGGCGAGGGAAGGTCAGCGAAAGCTCCAAAGAGGAAGATAGAGAGAGAGAGAGAGAGAGAGAGAGAGAGAGAGAGAAGGAGAGAAAGAGAGAGACAACGTGACTCAGTCGTTACACATTTTTCTTCCCGCCGCTTTTCTTCGTTTCTTCTTATTTCTTCTTTCGCCCTTGGCACGGTTCCGCAGTACCAGCTCGGTAACGCGATGATGAATTCAGCCCCACCATTACCGCGAGCAGCTCCGACCTACGTCAAGGTGTGAAAAAAAATATCTTCACTCCGAGCGACACTGAGAGAAGCGAAGACAGTCGCAAAAACGATCGTCTACGCGTACGAGATCGGAATGCGCGTTACTTAATTCGGGCACGTTCGCCTCTTTTATTGCGCAACTTTACGAAACGAGGGACTATTTTTTCTCTCCTTTCGGGTCGTTTTTTTTTCTCTTTTTATTTTTATTTTTATGCCCCGCGAGGGGTAACCGTCGTGGGCAAGGTCGAGTTCGAACGTTTCGCGATATCTAGCGTACGGAAAGTCCGGACGGGGACCGGTCCGAGGACGTCGTGCAATGTCACGCGCGAGTTGCGAGAGAGCAGGCAGGGAGTTGCGGACAGGGTTTGGATATATACGCAGAGGATTTCGTCAGAGGTGTTTTAGAAATGCTACACTTTTATTGCAATACGTAATTGGTACACCCTCGTTGCGTACACAGTTCGATTATTCCTTGAAAATAATTATCTCTCAAATATATATAGATACAAATCTCTTGTTACTTATTCTCGTAGGCCTGAACAACGCCCGCTTCATTGTTTCGATCGTTCGTCTCGACTCGTCGTTCTCGGAAAAGTGAAACGCGAAAATAAATCTCTCCGAGATAATGGATAGAAAAAAAAAAAGTAAAAAGAAAACCGTTTCGCAAAAATCAGAAATGAGCGAGCCTGGTGAATCGAGCTCTCGAACGAGGACGTGGTCCTCCGTTACCGCGATCGATACTCTCTAACAATCGAGACGGTGAAAATTCGACTGTCCGGTATACTTAACGCCGTGTTAAAATATATCACCGCGGAGTTTCACCGTTTCTATTCGAACGGTACGATTCGCGGATCTAGTACGTTGAATACGCGAATCGATTCTATTTTAGAGAGTAGCGCTCGCCGGTAAGGATCGATTAATGCGCTATTGATTAAGTAGTTCCGTATCGGAAACCCGCGGTAAACGATCGACACCGATCACTTGTCCCCCAAAGGATAGTAATAGACGACCGCCTGGGCGGGGAGCTGCCAATGGGCCGCGTGCAGTTCGATCACTTTGAGTATAGCCTTCCTCGACGCCTGCGGTGTCGTATCCTCGGCCAGGAAGGTATCCCTGAAACTCTCGAACAGCTGCTGCAACTGAGCCGGCATCTCGGTCTCCAAATCGTGCCCGATGCACGTCAGTATCACGAAGAGCGTGTCCGTCTGCAACAACGGAAATATTGCCGTCATTTTTTTTAACTTGGCAACTTTCGTAAAAATAGTCTCAATTTCGCGGAAATATCACTCGAGAGACGAAGTAGGGTAACTCTATCATTATGTGGACAACCCCCTCCCCTGTTCTCGTAAGTAACAAATAGACAAGCCTTGAACTATAAATAACCCGAAGCGTCGAATACTGCAATCTTTTCCAATTTATATTTCATTTATATTTCTAAAAATAATTTTCTTGGCCAAACAAATTGTACCGAAATTTATTTATTTATACTACTTAACCCTCTACTGCATATGGCCCATATTATGGTATTGTAATTTTGATTCAATTTTATTTCCTAATTAAATATTATAGAATAATTCAAACTATTACAATTCATAAAGTTATTTTCAGGAAATAAGCCATTTTTTTCAACGCTTTAATAATCCATGCAGTAGAGAGTTAACGGTGTTCATTTACTGGATAGTTTACCCTGCGTGTTTCGGAATTGGTTTTTACACATTGTCGGATGGAAATTCACCGAGTGATTCTTTTTTTTCTCGAGCGAGAAAAGAAACTGGTTCGACGGACGAAACCTTATTTCGCGAGCGAAATTCCATTGGATCGTTTGCGACACAAGGGTCGACCTTGAGGGAAACCTTGGACGTTCGGTGACTCGGACAACGTGCGAGGTGGTGCGATTACGCAAAAACGGAAGCTGCTCGGTTCGATATACGTCATCGGTTGCGATAGCAAACGAGAGAGAAAGAGAGAGAGAGAGAGAGAGAGAGAGAGAGAGAGAGTTACCTCGCCTAGCGAATTCAGAGCCGGCGGCAGTAGACTCTCCTGACAGCACTTATAAAGCAGCGTGAGCAGCAATCGACCGGGCGGTACGCCTTCTTGTTGAGTCTTTAGCTGCAGCTGTCGTCGTTTCAGCTGTAACACAAATTAAGTAGAACATCGTGTAGTAAATTGACTGGAACCGATGGTTATTCCCTCGTTACAGCGAATCTCATATTCGATGAAGAAAGTACGAAAATTTACTCTAACGAGATTCATCGTGACGAAATTCTTCGTTCTGATGAAATATTGAGTTTTATTGGATTTTCACTTTATTTTTGAACCCACCTGACAGTACATCTCGTTCAAGAAAATCATGAAGAAAAAGTATCGAAGACAATTATTAGTCTCGTTAAGAAGGATCCTAGCACGATCCTGGTACCACTGTTGACACGTGTTCAACAGACACTCGAGAAAAGTTTCTTTGATAGTTTCTTTCTGAAAGTAAAACAGGTATTTGATAAAATGTAGTTCTCGAGACAATTTTAATTTTTTCCCCACCTCGATAATTGTAATGCTGATCTTTGCTGCCGGTTCAGCGTACCGACGATCTTCGACAACCCTTTCCAACAAGTGCCGCACTAATTCCATCAAGGAACGAGCACTTAACGGGTTCGGATCTAGAATAACGTTATTCGACAAATTAACTCTAATAAGTCAATAAATGCACTGAAAATTTGTTGAATCAACAGGTACACGTTTATAAACTAAACTATTGTTTTATCTAACTGTCAAAATATTGTTTTTGTAGTATAAAAATATTAATTATAGTTAATTTGAATTTTTAGTTGCAGTTTTATCGACACGTGTACTTGGTTCAGCATTTTTTCAATTTGATAATCATTTTATTATCAAAATTTCACCATCGATAGCCTTTAGAAGGGTGTCCTGAACCGGTGCTGGAAATTTACCAAGCTCGGAAGCGTCGGATATGCCCATTGCTTTGCTCAATAACACGTCCGTCGAATTTAGGCTCTTCGATCGTTTCAGACTGTAAGTCGATACGAACGAGAGCGATTTCGTCAGCTTGCCTGGCTTCGACGAATTGTGTTTCGTATCGTTTTCATTTACGTTAAAGTGCACTCTGCCCGTGCCCTGAAAACCAATAACATTTCCGTCATTTGTCCTATATAATATGATATTAATTTTAGTGTACCGAACGAAAACATTTCATCTATAATAAAGCTCAGAACTCATATAAAATATAACATTTAATGATAATATAAAAATTATGTTTACAAAATTCAAAGAGCAGTAATTTTTTAAATCCTTTTTCTATGTAATTGGACTCTAAAATAATTTATAATTTCTCCAGCAATGTGAGTAGGACATTAACAATATGTCATCGTTCGGCGTTAAAGATGGAAAAGTTGAAATTCACTGACATGTAGAATATTTCCGCTCGACGCGGAGTTGTCGAAGGCATGGGAGTGTCGTAAGTTCGAATTCGTCGTGTGATGGCTCTGCGATTGGCGAGCGAGGTGCTGCTGCTGTTGAAGATTGTGCTGCAATTGCATCTGTTGCTGATGCTGCTGCTGATTCGCGTAGAGGTACCGATGCACGTTGCCGCTGGATTTGCTATGCTGAAGGTAATACGGCCGTTCCGAGTTCGAACGGGATCTGCTGGAATGAGATTTCGAAATTTTTTTAATTTCATGCATCTGGAGCGAATTTTTACTCCTCGTTACAATGGAATAAGAATTCCGGTCTCGTTTGCGCTTTCACTCACTTGGAAGGATGCGAGTCGTTCTGCTTCATGGTGAACTCCTTGGCGTGAACGTTCAATCGCGGATTGCCCGTTGCGTTTGTTGTCGTCGCTTCCGATCTGCCGCCCGGTCCGGTTGAAACGAACGACGCTGAAGTTAGGTAACGTCGTTAGACCGACACGTGACCTCTCGGTATATCGCCATACGTGACAGAATAGTGATTATTCAACTTACCCGGTGGTCGGTATATTTCTAAAGAGGGTTTAGGTTTGGGATTCGCTACACTGTTTCCTTTCTGCGAAACTGCATCCCTCATCTAATCAGAAAATTTGTTTAGTTAAAAATAAATAAAAATTGTTGGACTGGAGTTTCTACTTGAATAAATAATTGACACTTCATATTTTATAAGGTTTTTTTCACAGATATGAGCTCTTCGCTTAACCGATGTCGAAACAAGACTGAAAACCGACTAACTGATAAAAACATACTCGCTGCCGCTCGCACACATAAAGTTGTTTTCTTTACAAAAATAATCGATTAATTTTTGCCGAATAAAGACAAGCGCTTATGCCGCTATGGTTTTTGTAGTTTGAAATGCTCTGATCAACAAAGAGTGAAAAACATCCAATAAAAAATGTTGAGCCTCGGACAAAATATAGAAAAAAAAATGAATTATTATATTTAATATAAATAGAAAATACGAAAATAAAAATCATATAAATATATTATCATAATAAATAATTTCTGTTTATCGTAACCGAAACAGCGAATCGCCTGTGAAAGCGCGCGAAAATTCGTAATCCGCGCGCGACAGGTCGATAAATCGATACTCGCGCGAGGGGTATGAGCAGCCTGCTTGGCGCGCGCACGCGGAAAAGCGATATCTCGATATCCGGCCGTCTATTACGTCTGCACCGAATGGATCTCTCGGCGTGCTCGCTCTTCCGGTCGACTGGTAACCTTCGGCTTCGACAAAAAGCACAAAAAAAAAACAAATTCATCCAGATCGACCACTCACAGTGACTCGAGTGAGAGAACCATCGTTGCGTGGGTTTTCTTCCGTTTTTCCGAATTCTCACTGTTCTCCGTCGCGACTCGTGAAACACGCAGCGGGGAAAATCCAAGTCGGTGGGGATTTCGAATTTTTTTCCACTTTTCTCACCCCCGGCGGCGCACAATTTTTCCACTACTCCCGTTTTTCTTCTCGCAAGCGCGAATGAGACGCGCGTCGCAGCCGCGTCCGTCGCGCAACCAACACGTCGTGTCCCGACGCACGCAGAAAACCTACTCCGATGACGGAGTACTAATAATAGCTCGCGGCGAACAGAGCGGGAGCTACACGCGATTCTATATACATTTATTACACGTGTGTACGTCCGTGTAAAGCGCGATATATAACTTTGGGGCGCGACTACTGAAAATATCCGCGCGACATCCGTCAGGGAGGTGCGAAAACGTTTCTTTATTCGGCGCCGTTTTCCGCGAAAGAATAATCGCGAGTGGAGAATAGAGAAAATATCGCTCGCGGATCTGCCTCGTCGTTCTCTCACGTGTCTTCCGAGAATTCTTTCTCAGGCTCGTCGCCGTTTTCTTATTCCAGAGTAGCCGATTTTTTTTACCATTCTTTTTGCGGATCGGCGAGTCCTACGTGGCCCTTTAAACGCCGAGGCGTCAACCTCGAGTTCAGTGAACCCAGCGCTCGCCCTCTGTCAACGCGCCGCGATAGATATATATTATTCCGCGTTTACATTTTCAAACCCGCGCGTATGCTCGACGCGAGCGTGCGGTCCTACGAGACCGAAATACAGAACGATGTTTCACTCTCACCGTCGAGCAATTTCTTTCTCCGCAACGCTTTGTGGCTAATTGAGATAATTTCGAGTCTCTCGCGAGAAGAAAACCTCTGATTTCGTATTTAATTCTGAACTTTGACGTACGAAAATTTAATTACACGCGAAAGTAGAAAAATGTTGAATTAAATAAAGTC
This sequence comes from Goniozus legneri, assembly GCA_003055095.1. NCBI lineage: Eukaryota > Metazoa > Arthropoda > Insecta > Hymenoptera > Bethylidae > Goniozus > Goniozus legneri. The sequence continues at coordinate 240,660 of NCVS01000300.1, forward strand.
GCTTGTGACCCTTTAAGCCGGCAGATTTCTCTGCTAGTAGTGCTAGAAAGTTTAGCGTAAATTTAATATTTGGATATTAAAGCAATTTTTTGACTTAATTGTTACGATTTGAAGATGACCGAAAATAGAGTCGGTTTTGTATAATTAAGATGTTCATCGTGAAATTTGGACTCGAAAAAATTTGATTTTACGAGAAGTATTTCAAGAAACGAAATTTGTGAGTTCAGCGAAATTTCATATTTGACATTTGAAGACGAGCACGTGGTGCGCGGCGGTATAATGTGCGCAATTGCGGCGTAATGCGCGCGTAACGAACGCCCACGCGCTCACGGCTTCGGTATGCCGCTCGAATATGCGTGCGTCGCTTACAATGGGCGCGATTGAAATGCGTCGAGGAGCGAGTTTTCCAAGTTTCGTGAGCACCCCCCTCGCCCCTCCCACCGAATCGAGCTCGTCACTTCCGTTTGTACCAAAAATAATTCCACCATCCGCCGAAACTCGTGCGAACGAGCGAGTAGAGAGAAAAAATGCTACTAAAGTAAGAATCGAAGAACGCGCGGAATTTCCGCGTTTATTTCGAGTTTTTATTTGCGTAGCCGAGCGTCATCGTCGTTCACCTTCGCGCCGTTGTCCGTCGAATTATTGGCAGGTACCGCTCGTCTGACCATCTTTATCGTTATTTTCTCCTCGAAACGGTGAAAAAATTGACGCGTCTGTCTCGGAAAATCCGGAGCCACCAACACTCGTCGAGCAGCACCTCGCACCGTTTCACGTCACTCGCGACATCAACAAACAAATCGATTTCGCATCGATCCACGTTCGGCGAGGATTTTCGTGAAAATTGAATCGATTATCGCGAGCGAACCCGGCCGATGCCAATCGGCGCCGAGGCGCGTTATTACTGCGAAACTAGGAGCTCGGTAAGGCGGTTTTACGTCGCGTTTAGTATTAAACTATCCTCATACGCCCCCGCGTCTCACTCTCCTTCTTCTCGCGCGCTCATGTTCATTTTCGCCTAGGCCTCACCGCCGTGCAGCCGCGTGACGCTATCGTGCGCGCGCGCGCGCGCGCCAACCGATGCCATTTATGTACCGCGTTTTGCCAATTAATTAGCATGAGAAGCGAATGCGCACGTCCGAGACACTTTTACTTCAATTGAGATACCAAAAAAATTGTTGAACGCAGCGGTATAGAAAAATGAGACGGTTTTAGTTTAATTGGTATGCATACGGCGTACACATACATGTATTTTGTAAATATACAATTTAACGCGTTACAAATTATAGCAATAATTCGCAGTATTTATATTTTTCTTTCCATTCTCTCGACTTCTCTCTCCGTGAAAATGCCAATTCCGTTAAGTCTTACGCGACTAAACAATTATCATGACCGTCGTCGTACAATCATTTATTTTTTTTTTTTTTTGTTTTTTGATTTATTTTCACACACCAATAGTCATTGGATAGCAGTTGAAATGCCTTAATGAATGGTAAATCTCTAATTTACCGAATAATCCGAAATTAAAAACGATCGTAATGAGCACCACGATAATTCTTTCGGAGTATAATAATGCAGTACGTGATACGCTATACTCTAAAATTTATCATAATTCTCCTAAATTTTAAAACTATGTAATACGATGCGATACATAGTGACGAAAGTTATTTAGAAGAAAAAAAAAATGATTGTATCGTATAAAATTCTTTTTCGTGTTTAAAGACTATCGTTAACCAATATTATTATGGAAATGTTAACATCAACTTTGAAATATTTTTTTGCCTTTTTCAATGTTATCTTCCAAAATCGAATAGACGATATTTTACTTCGATGATATACACCTGGAGATGAAATTGGAATCTTTATTTCTCAAAATGGTTCACACGCAAAAACGCTTAAAGATACGCGTACGAAATAAAATCGTTTTCTCTGTGAGAGTGTTCGTTCAATTCCGTGAACATTTGCGAAGGCTACAGTAGTATTCGGTTAATTCTTATCGATTGCCTAGCGTCGATTGCTGTGCCCATTTTTTTCGAGGATGTCGTCTAATTATTTGACAAAAAAATAAATCTTTGGTAAAAAAATACACTGAATTTTTCTCGTTTATCGCATAACAGTGAAAATACGCAATGACTGATAAATGTCGGTAACTTCAAAAGTAAATCGGCTTTCATTTGCACAATAAACAGTACAAACTTAGTTTATCGAGTGTTTCTTAAAACTTGATTCAGTATTTTGGAAACTCTAGGCACGTTCTCAGTTCAACATCAAAAAGTACACATTCTCCATTACATACAATACAATGACTTATAAATTAACTTCTTTTCCTCTGAATACATATCTTTTCTTTATAGTACAACTGTGAATATTTATTTCTTAGTTTACACATCGTACGCGCTTAATTGTATAATCGAAATGCAATATCAAATACAAACTGTATGAACGCTCTGAAAGGTGTGGAACACATACAGAAGATTTTTTAATTTGCATATCTGCATCACATTCTAATCTGTTTTTATTTCGCTGTAAGTATTTAAAAAAGTAATACTTTGCAGCTACATGGCTTCATGAACACTTGGGTACTTTGGAGTTTTTGTGAGCTGCTGGCCGCCTCACTGTCTTATCGTTACGTTATTGTTTTCAACGGCAACTTCGCGAAATAATATACAACGAACAACATATTCTTTTGAACGGTATGTTACATGAAAACAAAATTCGCTGTGATAAATGAACTAAAATGAATATTGATTTTATCGTGATAATAAATACCTTAAACTAGATGGTTAAATATTTTATTAAACTTAAGAGAGCATATTAAAAAAATAAATTCAGACGACGAGAAGAATTCAAAAAACGGAAATAAGATTACGTTCAGAGAAATGCAGGATTACCTCTGACATATGATCTTAGTCATACATCGATAAGTCTATTTTGTCTATGAATCTTAACGTTTAGGAACTGTGTATTGTAGCTCACTTGTCTTTCTGATAACGACTTATATTATCCAAGTAAATTAGGCAAAATATTTATTTTTGGTGAATCAGTGGAAAATTTTTCTTTAAAGTCGAATTATTATACGACGAATAATCAAGTGAATAAAGTATTTTGAGCGGCAAAGCAATTATGGTAGTGTTGTATTATTCTGTGACTTGTTAATTCGTTACCGTTTCACTTGGCTAAAATATATATTATCTTTACGTATACGTCTATAGTACATCATTGCTTCGTTAATTTCATCGTAAAATAATTCTCTTCTACGTATGTGCATTATCGTTTATAACTTTTTTGCACTGCTTCTTTAAATGTTTATCTGCTCGTTACTACTAATAAGAAATCATATATCTTATGCAGCACAAAACAGCGAAGTTACGAAACAGTTTCAGAAAAGAACAATTTTAAAATAGAAATAAGTATCAAACGTAGCAATGTACACTCTGAAGAAACATATGTTACAAAATTATTGGATTCATAAAAAAAATATTCAGTTCAAATATCTGTAAATGCAGATACAAACGATTGCACAATACCAATTGTCTAAAAAACGTAACACGCAAATCCATTTATTTTGTCATATGTTTGCACAGAAAAGTTATATTTTAATGTCCATATTATGACAGTTTTCCTTACTACCTTTACACTTGACCGTATACGTGTGAAAAATTATTCTACATAGAGTGAATATATTTCAACCAAACTCGGATGAATGAAACATCTCTGTTTTCACAAGGTTTTTCCATATTAAACATGTGTACGCAAATAACAGGATCGACCTTATTATCGTTGCGTTTCTATTGAATAGTCATAATCGTACCTATAATTATTCGTTAAATTTTCCATAAAAAAAAATTAGCTATTCATAACTGTTGCACATTCGACAAAATATAATAAGTGTATGTGTAAACTATTTCTTTTTCGATTGATTACTTCTAAATATTATAAAACCCCTCCCTGAGACAAGGATTAGTCGTAAATGTCCAACAGTTAGGCCAAATCATTATCCGCTATAAAAAAGTAATAGTTAACCTATTTCGATCATCTCCGTATCCTCCATACTGCTGGGACCTAAACCATTTTGTCTAAGAAAGAAAATTATTTTGAGTAATCGAGATTGTAATAATTACTAATCAACACCAAGGTATGTAATTTTTATTTACCTGTGAGTTTGGAAGTGAGCATTATGCAAATGGAAGTGAGAATTTCTTGGTGAAAAGTCCCTGGCGCTCATCAAACTTCTGCGCGGACTTCTAGCATTAATAACACGTGCCGATGAATAGACGTCCTCCAATATACTAGGTGCCACATAGGTAAATCCCTGTAATAGGATATTTTCAATTACGTTCATTTGTTAACGAAATACATAGGAAAAAATAAAATAAAGATATTTGTATATACTTGGAAAACTAGATTAGCCGACTCGCTTAATGTGTATTCAACTGGTGAATCGATTGGCGCCGATGTTGTAAATCTTTTGTCGAACTGTGAAACGTCGTCTTCGCTTACTAAGTCAGGTTTAAAAGGCGGGGTTAATTTACGATTTATGACATCATCCCAGTTGATATGTTTGAAGAATTGATGAGCTTTTATTTGTTCGGCATCACTTGGGGATGCTCCTAATCTCTGGTGTACTTGTCTCTGTAAAATTCAAGATCAATTAGACAAAAGCCAATTTAATTATTAAAAAACACTTTTGATATGTTTCATTCCCAAACCTTCAACAACTTTCTGATTAGATCTCTTGCATCCGGTGTCAAATATTGTGGCAAAATCAGTTTACCTCTCAAAATTTTATCTATTGTCTTTTTGCGATTATCAGCTGTATATGGTGGCTGAAAATATACCGATAACATATGAATTTATTGATTCAAAATTAAACTTAAAAAAATAAAACACATACCCATCCAGTGAGCATATCGTACATTAAAGTTCCTAAACTCCACCAATCGACTGCTTTTCCATGTCCACTTCTGGTCAAAATTTCTGGAGCCCTAAATAAATAATGAAATTGTAATATAATATAATTTTATGTGGTCAATTACTTTTGGTTATTTGTTATAATTAATACTTACATATATTCTATGGTTCCACAAAATGTATGCGTCACTGAGCCATCTTGAATATGTTCTTTGCACAAACCAAAATCTGTGAGTTTAATATGTCCTTCGGCATCCAGCAATATATTTTCAGGCTTCAAATCTCTAAAAAGCATATTTCCAATTAAAATCGCATCATTGTTAATTTCATTGAGTGTATCAAAACTTTAAAATATTTCAAACATACCTGTATATGATACCTTGTAAATGTAAATGTTGTAGCGCCAAAATGATTTCACATAGATAAAAGCTATATGGAATAAAAATAATAAATTAATTCTTATCCTAATTAACGTTCGAATTAAATTTGTGTACAATAGTTAATAATAAAAAAGTTAAAATACAAGTAGATATTAAAAAATGACTCCAATAACTTACCAGGCAGTATCTTCAAGGAAAATACCCTCGTGATTTAAATGTCTGAACAGTTCACCACCACACATATACTCCAAAATAAGGTATAACTTTCCACCAGTTTGGAAAGCATACTTCAAATCGACAATGAAAGGATGCTGTAAAAATAATTTTATTGATAAATAATATTACTTTAAATTAATTAATTTTTATTAGTCTCATAATTACCTTGACTGCTTCTAGAATATTTCTCTCAGCTTTAGTATGAGCAGTATCTTTCTGATTTCTTATAATTGATGCTTTTCTCAAAACCTTTCATAATAAAAAAAGAAATTAAATAAACGAGAATCTTATATCCTTTATTATAACATCTTGTACCAATGTATAAACATTAATCAAAACGATTAATGACAAAAAAAAATAAATATCCCAAAATTTACCTTCATGGCGAAAATAGTTCCTTTGTCATTGCCAGTTGTTTTGCGCACTTGGAATACCTTGCCATATCCACCTTTGCCGATAACTTTGCAAAGTTCAAAATCATCTGGACCAGTTTTTTCATGGTTGACAGTTTGTTCTGATATAGGCACTTGTTCGCAAGCATCCAATCTTAAAAGAGTACGATAAATATGTTATACGACAAATAAAAAATAGAGCATAGTGCCAACACATCCAATTTCTTTGTTCATAAGTAAAAATGAAAGAAAAGGTTCTACTCACTCGATCATTTCGTTAACATTTGGATTATCGTCGATTTCGGTCTATAGAGGAAAGAAAAACATTGAACATTATTTACGATGAGCGTGCATTGCAACAAAAATTCATAATTGCCATTTGAACGTCGTTCTAGTTACTCACCTCGTCACCGATCACGATAACGTCCTCTTCATCCGATTCATCTGTAATATCGTTAATCACATCTGGCAGTTCAATATCGAATACGGTAGCCATTCTTCGAGTCTCACGCGCGAGTGTATACTATTTTAATACGAAAACCCCGTGGCACGGGCCGCACACAATGGGAAAACTCAAAGGGGGGAAAAAATTGGGATGGGGGTGAAAGGAACGGGAAAAAAAGGGAAATTATATAACCGCGTGTACTCGGAAAAAAAGAAAAACCTATGTGGAATTTTGGCGCGGAGCGTGGGCGCGTGTCGAGTGTCGACTGCAAGTGTGTGTGAAAAAAAAAACGCGAAAACGATCTCACGCACCCGTAGCAATCACATTCGTACGCACTACTCACTCGCGATGAGAAGACTTCACTGCCAATTGCTCACGAAGGAACCGTGTGTGCCGTCTGTCGTAGAGTAAGCTATTGCTTCCGTGTTTGTGTGTGCGTAGCAGTACATTCGGCCGCCGCATACCAAACACCACTGTACGCATAGCAAGAGCCACGAATGGCGCTGATTGGTCGGTTACTCCAGAGTTGCGTTTCGTAGGGAGAAACTTGACCAATGATATACTCGAAATACCTCATCTACAGGGCCGCGCATCGCATCACGAAGGTGTCGGACTTACGGGTGTATGCAATGTGTCAGACATTTTCCGACGAAAATTGGGAAATTTTGGGAAACCGAATCTTTTCGAGAAACAGCATGACAAAGAATAATATAAATTTTCTCACTATATCGCATTAATTTCGCAAATCTGCTCTGTAGAAAATAATACTCGGTACTAAACGAATAATAAAATTTCATTACGATATAATCGATTTTCTTAATTTATTTTAGGAACATAAAGTAATGGATTTACAATTTGGTTATATTGTTGATTACTTTGCTTTTATATTTTACTAACAAAAATTTTCATACAATTTTCGCATATTTTCCAAAATTGTATAATTTTCAACTGGAAAATCTTGAGTCTAGGTATTTGCTTGTTTTCAAGAAAAATCAAAATGGCTCTGTAACGAATTTTTTTCGAAAACGTGTTCTAGAAACACGCGTTCCGAAAACCATCATGAAAACTTAGACGGGCCATGCAAATTTTTTGGAAGGACAAAATGATCGATGATTTCGAATGTAGACACAAGATGCCTAAAGCAGCTGTTCATACGATCCGTGAATTTCAAACGGTAATATATATATTTAAATAGAGTCTTCACGATGAACACGAAGTTCGAAGTTGGATGAATAAACCAATCACAAATGTTTAATTTCTGGAATACCTTTGATTTTTCTTGATTTAAGAGTACGAAAATTGCAATAAGAATTGTCTGATGTATGCTATTCGCGTAATATTTGTGAAGTTTACTGAGATGACCAATGTCTAGCCATACGTGTCCTCTCAAATTTCGAATGGCGCACTAAAAAATAGACCACGATAAGCTCTATTATTACCGATGATCGAGCTGAAATTCATTCATAGAAATTATTTATACCTAGGTATGTATCTAGATTTGAATGAACGCAAAACTATGCGCAAATTTCGTGCAAATTCGAAAATAATGACGTAGTCGCTAGACTACGCGCATGCGTAGAGATCTATCAAACTCCGCCCATTGCTAAATCGTAGTCTGCTACAAAAGATTTGACGTTTTCGGTAATTGTTCAACCAACATCTGCTCGCCTAATACATACAAATGTCACTGACTCCGAGCATTCAAAATATCGAAACGTCAGATTCCAATGTTTTGAATTCACATTTATAACATAATATAAAATTTCAAGAAAAATATACTTAGAGATTATATTTCATTCTAATATTTCTCTTCGAAAATGATAAAGCCATATGAAATATTGATTTCTATCATAGTTTTATTTATCTTATCAAAATACTGACAATCGGGTTACTCCCTTTTTATCGGAGTACTCTTTAATTAAACCACTAGAATTGGTCAAGCTTTTCTTTATTATCTATAACTTTTTTTGCGTTGTATTTATATTCGTAATTGTGTCATATGTAGAGATCTGCCAATCTCTAATATACTACGTTATACGTATCGAACTATAGAGTAACTCTGATATCAGAATTTTAGAGACATACTGATAGACCGATAAATCGTAATATTCAGTGAATAATTACGTATTACTGTTCAATATGGTTAAACATCGATCCATTCAGGGTTACGAGAACTTCTTGAAGTTCGCCGATGATTTTAAAAACGATCATCCAGTATTTGTGTTATTTACTGGTACAAAACTCGATACAGGCGTTAGCTGGTGTCCGGACTGCGTGGAAGGTATGCTTTATTCAAAACGTTCAATGTCAACATAACCTCACATTTCGCCGGTTAAATTAGTAGAATTATTAAACAATTGTTTTCTAAGATTAATATTTTTTTCAGCTGATCCATTTGTGGAAGACGGATTCAAAAATGTCCCTGATGATGTAGAATTAGTTGTATGCGAGGTCGGAGATCGCGCTTTGTAAGTATTTAATTGTTTATCACGTATATTATTAAACAATTCAAAGTAAAAAGTAACAATTGAATTTAAATTATGTGGAACGTGTGTGAAGTATAACAAAATTAAATTTCACATCCCATACCCCATGTGAAGCATGAATTTAAATCTAACAGTTTCTTAATAAAAATGTTTATTCAGTTGTTTTTCATTTATATAGCTGGAAGGATGTGAACTGTCCATTTAGGACAAACCTCAAAACAAGACTCAAAGTTTTACCAACATTGGTAAGGTGGGGAACTCAAAGACGGTTGGAAGGTGATCAACTTCTTAGCAATGATCTTATCGAGATGTTAATTGAAAGTTCTGATGACGATTGAAATGCTGATAATATTCAATAAGTCGTATAATTAATTTTTATACAATATATTCTTTGTAAAAGAATTTATATATAAATTTTCTGTAACTTAAAATGTAATCCCTGTACAAAAATATAAAATTTTATAAAATTCTAACAAAATAATAATATTGATTACAGCTTAACTTGCCCCAATTACATTTTAATATCTACAATTGTCACACCTTTCTTTAATTTAGTAAGAAAAGTAGTACTGTCACAAGGAACTTTGCTAAATAAGAATACAAAACAAAGCAATTCTAAACAATAATTTTTCTTCAATTTTAAGCTGTATTCGAAGCCAGTTCTTGCAATGCTTGTGTTGGAGGAATAATTCGAACAGAGTAATGAAGTTTCTTATTTCTCATAAGACTATAACTGTTGTCAAAAACCACAGAATCTGAAAAGAATATTTTTATAAGAATATTTCTGATAAAACATAGAATGACAAGATAATATAAGCGTCATACATGTGGCTGGTTCTTCGCACGTTAATATGCCTATTTCTTCTAATTGATGAGCTGCAACCCGTTTAATAGGTATCACTTCGATCTGACCTCCATTATTATCTTTTTTGAGAATTCCGAATTTTATATCGTGATCTTCAGTTCTAAACTCCCAGCTCAGTAATGAGCCGACCTCGGATGTGGCAATATCTAATTTCAATTTATCACCTTTTTTGACCGTAGCTGTGATGAAATCCTCGTTATCTTTTTCTTTTTCTATTTTATTTGCGTACATCTCCTTTGGGATTCTTCCACCTTGACAGATCTGAAAGACGATTATTCGGTTATTTTAATTTTAATTTTATCATAATATAAATAAATTTATACCTTTGTTGTAAGTCTCGGATTACCATCGGGATCTACGAGAGAGCCTCCGAAATGTTTCGGTAACTGATCCGGCGGTATAAGTTTTAACAACGCAGATTGCCATTTGGCAGGTTCGGCTTTATATATTTGTATTTTTGATATTGTGTATTCATTCATAAATTTCTTTGCAATCGTAAACGCCAAACTGAATACCTTTGGAGCTGATTGATAATTCAATTCGACAATTATTCTTCAGTGCAGAAAAATTATATATCAAAATAAATTATACGTACCGTTGATTATGTAACAAATTTTCAGAACTTCGGGATAATTGGCCTCGTACATCTGAATTAATGTAAGTACGACTTCCCCAGCTACAAATAACATACTTTAGAGAACTGCAGATGATAAGTTAATATGAAAGAGAAAAAATTGCATTACCTGGTCTCCACATATACTGCTTCAAATTGAAACCTTCCATGTCGAAAATTACCGTGATTTGACCAGCACTAGGACCATGTTTCTTCGACTGCTCTCTACATAAATTTAAATAGTATTCCAATTGTTTAATAGTCATCTTGATCATTTCTCTCCTGGAAACTACGTGTAGAATACCGTATAAATCTAAGCCCGCGAATGGAGTAACAACCACTGAAAGGATATTCATAAAAGTCAATACAAAATTTACGTAATTGAGCTATGAGAAAAATTATTAATGATTTATTACCCGGAGCTCCGTCTTTATCAAAACCGCTCAATCCGTGCGGTAAGTGCTCTTTCAACACATTTGGTGGATCCCACTCACTCAATTTGTCAACGTCCCATTGTTTTCGCCATTCCAAGGACTATGAAAAAAAAATTCAGCAATTAGAATGAACTTTCAAACTTCTTCATGACGAGCAAAACTTAAAAAGGGAAAATTTTACGCCTAGTGAGTCTTTTGAGGCACGATACGCTCGATAATCACGCTCACAATAACTAATTATAATAAAGCGATTTCTCGCGTTTTCATTTTAATCACAGTACCAAATGTTAACGACGCGCGAGTAAATCAAAGGGAAATTTAAAGTGAGCGCGTAACCGTATCCGGAGCTTGTTTCTCGCCACTTTCTCACTAATCTTGTTTCGTTAACTAAAATAGTGTACTTGGTATTTTATATTATGAAATGAAATATAAAAGAATTCAATTTCACTTGGTTTCGAAAATTATTAATGAAAATGAAAAAAATTGACACTAATTTTCCGTTTTATCACTAACTTCACAATTGATTTTTTCAAAATATTTTCGATATTTTTTGCATTATACAAGCTCCGAAATTCACAATACGGTCCTTCTCTATAGTCGTTCTTAAACAAAAAAATCCCGCTAAACCTGCCATGTAGATAAGTGCTAAGAATTCATCTGTTCTCATGCAAAATGTCAAATACTTACGTCACGCAACATTTTTTCTGCGGCTGTTGGGTCCCATTTTCGTGCTGAGAAAAAAGAAGAACGTCAATACTGAAAGTTGATGATTTATTTCGCGTAGACGTAGACGTTGACCGAAATAGCATTTTAAGTGAATCATTCCATTAAACAAGGAAAAATGGAAAAAATAAAGGTCGAGTCGAATTCGTTGCATCACGAAAAAAGCTATTAGGGTCCACATCACCGTTTGCAACATTACTGTATTCGGATTATCTCAATGCGTTATTTGTTTCGTACCTCGTAACCACCGAACGAGAAACTGGTCGTCGTAGTGAGGTTGCAACACATCCTGAACGTTTCGCCTGAACTGAAAAGGAGAGAGAGAAAAATTATCATATGTGCAATTGCATTTTTGTGCGACTGCACAAAATCATAAAAAACGTTATTTCTCAAACGGAGCAGAGATAAAACTGGAAAAATTCCCGAACTATTTCGATACAGCTCATAAAATTGAAGGTAAAATTTGAATATTGCAATATTTATCCGGTAGCTACGTAAATATTGGGATGGAAAATTAACACGGATGTGTGACCTTATCGTGCACTCCGATTCGATTCACAGGTGCATCAATTTTGTTTAATCTGTTGTTTGCAATGTATTCCGCAAATCTTATCACTGTTCCGATACGATCCATTGAAGAAAATTTTAGCGAGTGTTCTCGCTGAAGAGTTTGGATGAACTAAGGATGGACTGCGAGAAAATTATTACGCCTGAAAAATTTCAAATATACAGGGTGCTTCTTCGTTAATTTATTCTCCCTCACAACAAAATTTTTGCTCCATAATTTTCACTAAAATCTAACGTTAAGGAGAATTTTTATTCTCGGTTAGCGAAATGGAAAATCTTTTCTCTCCCTTTCCCTCTTTATATCTTTTTCTTATAAGTAATTATGACTGTGGGAACAGAATCGTAATGTCACTACCCGGTAGAAATTGAGAAGCATGTTTCACGATTATGATAATACACTTCGGGAAGTGTTCGATCGGATAATCGACTTAGAGCGACTTTCCATTGCGGAAGCTGGAGGGGTCCGTTCGAGAGTGAAATGAAAAATCGTGAGGACGTTGAAGGATGTATTTATAAACGGTAACTGATCAGCGCAAAATTTTATATATTTTCTTTCGGTGAGAACATTGAAAATGATCGCTAACAAATTTTCACGCAGTTAATAAATAATCAGTGTTGAAAATTAACTGCTAAAATTTGCATTTATATGTGCATTATATGTCATATTTTGATATTGATAAATATGTTTAACATTTTCACACGTAATTTCGTGGAAACCGCAATTTCGCGTGAAAAATAGAATCTGTAATGATTCAGAACTCATTTACCGATTATTCTATATTTTTCATCTTCTCTCGATAACACAGGCATCTAATGAGCTGCGTGGATTTATGGCGAATAACATCCCGCATATTGTTCAACTCGACGAACAAAAAGTCACAAGGCGACAAACGTACAGCGAGGTGTAATTACCTTTTCATACCGAGAAACCGATTTCCACTCGTTACATTAATACCATCCAAATTGATCGACTGTATAACTTTTTTACACTTTTCTTGCATACACGTATACTCCATTTCTTTTTTGTGAAATAAGAATCGATTTAATAACGCTCGATAAGCAGGAAATGATTTCACATACGTCAGAAGTGTGGTATCGTATAATTGCCCTAGACGGTTCGATGGTTATTCAATAATGGCGCCCAGTCGTTAAAATCGTAGGAAAAATTTCATCGAATCTTCTCGACTGATTTACGCGCTACCGTAGAAAGTCCATTTTAACGAGAGTTCTCAGAGGCGAAGATGGAGACGGTAATTACCGCGATCTCGATCGTTCGCCTTATCGGTTCTCTTCATAAATAAATTTCGTGCAATAAAAATCGGTGCGACAATGGCTGGCATTGTGAACGTAATGAAAAATCGTTCTCGAGCATCTACGGATTTCATTACACACATGCGCGCGTTATTTATATAACGAGCCTTGGAAGCGTTTGCGGAAAATTATGCCAAGTCGATCGTTTTTCAGCAAAGGTTAATTGAATTCTCTCTTACCATCCCACGGCGGGGTCACGAACGGTGTTTCACTGCCGCGACACTTTTTCTTATCGTAAAGAGAGATTGAAACGCGATAATTGTCTACTTTTTATTTACTATCTACGATTACGTCGACTCAAGGACGCGTATTAACGATTACATAGATTTACTGCACGACCGATGACACTCTTCTTTCACCTGTACATTTAAACGAACGTACAAGTCGATGAGGTTGAACTTCCGAAACGAAGTACCGAGCGCTATTATGTCACGAGGCAACTTCATTAAAATTTTTCCTACGGTGTACAACGACATCGAACGTTTTATTGCATACTCGAACCGTACAATAGACGATTTCTTTTCTGCAGGGAACGTAAAACGGTAGGAGAGTTCTGAGATCGTAAAGGAGTACATCGTAATATACGCGGAGAATAAATAGCATCGAGGGGTTTTATTAACCCAAGTGCAATAACAGAATTGCCTGGAGGTATCGGGCGCGAAGAAAGTGCCGTTTGTCCGACATCGCCGAACGTTTTCTCATACTGTCGTCGTTCCTCTCGCGTACCCGAAGTATACCGCTTATAGAAAGTACCCCAAAAAACGTTCTTCTGCGCACGATTTACAGGTTCGCCTGTATCGATTAGAGCAAATCGAGGAAACACATCGTCACTAGGCTAACGAGGAGAAAAAATCACGGAAAGCGTTTAAAAAATTCGCTAAAAAGTTCGTTCCACATTCCACCGCAATAGAAATTTCGGCTCCTAAATTTTTATCCGGTATTAATAATGCATGAGCCATGATATCTTATAAAAGCGTTTGAAAAGTGACCTTTGGATTCTATCTCGAATTCGAAATTCGAGAGCGTTCTCTACCCTATGGTATTTGAGTATTTCTCCAACTCTGATATAACATAAAAATGATAACGATGGAGTAAAACGGTCACTTCCACGTTTGTGCCATTATCGACCTCTTTCTAGTTGTATCGACCCGACGAGTTTCATCGAGAGCGTTCACTTTCAGCGTACGATTTCTCGTGCAGCGGGTACCGTTGAATGAGTTATGTTCGAATCTCGGGTGAAATCCTATTCCGAACGCACACGGATCGCAGAACCTTCCGCGCACGTATAAAACTTATCGAATATTCATTAACCGAATGATTGTGCGTGTCGCGATTAGATGCACGAACCGGTCGCTCGGACGATCTCTAATCGACATTGTTTTGTATCGAATAGCTCAACTTATTTTTCCTGCGATTCGCGGTAATCTATTAGTCAAGACCAATTTTATTTTCCAAGGAAATATTCCCTGAGAAAATTCGATTGATTTTTCATCCAAGTTTGAACGCTTTCTCAGTTTTATATTCGGTATTTTTGCATTTATAAGTAGAAAAATTCGAATTTCATTGTACTTACGAAAATCATAGCTATAAACCAGTCAAGTGCGAGTATGAAATATTGATTTTTTAGAAAGCGAATAAAATTTTTGACTCCCAATGAACCGGATTAAATCTGATAATTTTTATCATCGGAGGAAATACTAACAATGACAGATATATTATTCAAGAGTTTTATACTTGAGAACGTCTAACTGCATTGATAAACATGAAAATTAGTTTTCCTGTCGTATTTGTGAAACATGCGATTGAAAACCTTAAATTTAACAACAGAAGAGTATAAAATCTCAATATTTTAAAAACTTGACATCATTTCCGATTCAAGTTTGTCAGTATTTTGTTTGTTGAAAAGTAAACAGTGTCGCAGCAAACAAACCTCGAGTTTTTTCGACTTCTAGTGCTTAATTAGCTACCGGGCTCAAACGTCAGCCTCATCCTAGTCACGCGATAGGTGCTCCGGAGCTGAATAACGGTTACGGGAAGTGAGCCAACGAGCGAAGAAGAGAAAAAAAGTCTTGTGGTAGCGCAAAGTAAGAAAACTCGTGTTTACACGTCAAGCCCACGAGCTTCGCTGTCGATTTTCGAGGACGGGACTACGCCCGCGAAATTTCAGACTGCGACTTACTTTCATCAGCGCGAATCGCTGATCGTCCGCCAATTTCAACGAGGATGTCATTCTCGCCTCTTCCACGTCTGGTTAATCCCAAATAGTCCTCCTCCTCCGGAGCTGAAAATTTCCGTACTGCGGTCAATTCGTATATACTTTATCGTTTCGAAGAAATCGTATAAAAGCGAATAATATTTTATCGAAAGTTCGAACTCGAAAACCCGTCAGTCCGGTCGCACGCACGCGTCCGAGTTTTGTGCATTTTTTGTCTTTACTTTCCTCTTCTGCATTCACCGAGAGATTTTTTTATTTTCAACGTCTGCGAATCGCGTCTTTTGTTTGCCGACTGGCCGTACTTTCTTGTATTTTTTCAAGGAGAATTTTGAAATCTCGGTGCAATTTTGCAACGCTGGCTCGCTTAGGCGAATCGAGCGCGAAGCTGCGAACGCGCGCGAAAATTGATTCGTCGTGGAATTCAAAATGTTTGCAATTGACTCACCCCGAGAGCGTTTTCGGCGACGTACTCCAAACGAGACTCGCGATTAGCTAGTGGTGGGTTCTCGGTCGTGCAACAGGTGAGTGTGGAGCACTCGCGTAGCGAACTCGCCGATCGATGGAAAAACGACTCTCGCGCGAGAGCGACGTCGGTGTACTGAACTCCGCTGAAGTTGCGCGCGCGCGCGCGCTCCGCTCGAACGAAACGAGAGCCCCAAAGAAGCGGCGAAGGTCTCCCTCGAAACGGCCGCGACGGCCGATCCATGCCAATGAGTCGGCTATCTCCCTTCTTTATCTCTCCCATTCGTATACATTATCTCCGAGAGAAACGACTACCTGCGAAATTAATCATCCAACCACCTTAATTGCAAAAACACACGCCAAATTGTTATTTATCCTCTTTGTTGTAATTGACGTATTACTTTCACCGTGGCGAAAGAAGCGAGGATCGTTAATCAATTTCTTGAGTAATTTGTAACAACGAATCGCGACTGATAAGCTCTTTTGCGGTTAATTTAGATTTCGCAAATGGTCGGTAAGACAGTCGGGTCGGTAAGGACGCGAGCCGAGTTACCGGCCACTTTTATTTCAGCCGGGAACCTCGCTTCACGACCTAATCGATACATCTGACGTCTTCCGAGACTTCCGCGAGCAGCCGGCGTCGGCCGAAACCAGACCGAAACTCGTTCGCGTAAATGTCCGCGCGGGGAAGCCTCATCGGTGTCGGGAAATCCCGTCGCATGACGCAGGAACGTCGAGCTAGCCGGTGCAACGTACCGTGACGAGAACGGAACGTGCTCTAGTCTTTATCGCACGGCTTTATTATTTTATTCGGCGTCGACCGACACCATCGAACGGATGTGGGTGACAATGTTTACGTCAGTCTTGGATGATGCGCTATTATCGCACGGAATATTGCATTGTCTCGTCGTTGACTCGCTCGAGAACGAGAAACGTCTGGACACCTGTCGAGGAATGACAGCGAGGAGAAAAAATCCGTACGAATCAGCACGAGGAGTCTAATTTTCTCTGTAAATATTTCGGTGAGTCGCGAAAAGCGTTTTATGCAATTGGAAATTCAAAAGCGAATAGTCACGGATGGCCCGAGTCGCGAATGCCTCGTTAACGACGAGAAAAAGAAACTAAGCGATACGAGTTCGTTTTTAACGTACGAGCTCGATAGCCTCCAAGTTATTTGGAGGTTATAACACACAAGGTTACTATTAATATCAGGATACGCGTGCATTTCGAATAATACGCTCGCGATACGTAATTTCGTACCGACAAAGGCAATTTTGAGCAGCCACGGTACGTACAATTTTTTTATGCATTCTGTCGCTCGCTTTTCGTTGCTAGCTCGCGCCTCGTCACTTTTTTCCCCATCAACCGAAATTAGCATATTCGGTCGTACGTCGAGTTTTATATGAAAAAAACATCCCATGCTAAACACAACACCATTCGAAGCTATTTTTAAATGATCTGACATTTTGCGAAAATACTACCCCCTCCATCGCTCACCTCAATACGATTTTTACGATAATCGCTGGCGGAGCAATCGAGAGTGAAAATTTCTAATTTTATCGAAAACTTTAACCTTTGCTATGATTCGAAAATGTAGATGAAGAGAAAACGGATTTTTATCGTACATCGCAGTATATTTTTTTTACGACGAGCGTTCGAAAAAAAATTCAATGCTAAAATTCTAATTGAGAGTTCCGTTCGATCGAAATAATGACTTGGTAAATTTGAATGCGCGAGCAGGGAAGGGTAGCGTGCGAGGTGGGCACGCACGAGCCGATTTCTTACTTACCCACTTACAGTTCGTTATTCTATTCTGAGTGTTACGAAAATTTTTGTGTTGAGTAGTGTTATATTACGGAGGTATTTGAATCATTTTTCTACATTTCCTACTTCTAAGCGTTTGTGTGTGTGTTGAATCAGGTTCGTAATCAGATTTTCAATGATTAATTTTTTTTCATAGATTTGTTACGTGTACGTTGTATGTATGTTTGAAATTGCAGTACGGGATACGATCAATTTTATACTTACAGCAGTGTTCAAATTCTTCTGACATGGTGAAAAATGTCAAAATACCATCGAACGCTACTGTACGCACAAAATTCTCAAGATCGCTTTTGCGTCGTACCGATCCGCGGATCGAAACGCTCGAGACTGGCACGAGATCGTATTTCCCCTTTCTCTCTTTCACGCGACTCTCGATGGAATCCGAATGGTCCGTTCGTCGGGCACGGAAAATGCAGTGTGCCGTTGGTGTTTAAGCGCGACAGTGCGAGAAAGAGAAAGAGAGATCTCGGGAATGAAAGCCTCGCGTGGTTCGTTCGGGTTTTTCGTTACGTGTGTTGTCGATATCGTTTATTCATCCATCGTGCGTGCTACGTGACCGTCGTTGCGACTTAGCGATTTTTTCTCGTATCGCCAAATCGCGAGTGACATTTCTACCACGTGCCAGTGCCCGCGCGATCTCGACAGTTCCTCCGTGCGAACGTGTCGTTCGAGCGAGTATACAAGAATCGATTCAATTAGACGCCATATATGTCCAGTGCTTCACCTTGGGCCTCGAGAGAAGGAAAACACGAATCGACTCTCTAACGGTTTCCCCTCGCGGTAACATCAATCGCACAAGTGGTCGTTCTTTCACGGTCGCGTCAAATTCCTAATAAACGGAATCGCGGATACCAATTTCGATAAGATTACGTATTTTATTAATTATCCGCGACAATATGGCTCGCGTCTAAAAAGAGAATGTTTATTCGCACCGATAAATTTTCCATAGCGACGACTCGTCGAGCGAAAAGTCTTTAATATTTTGTCTAATTCAATTTATTAACCCGTGAACGCATAAATGTCTCGCGGAACGAAATTATCAAAAGAAAGCCAAACGTAACCCGACTATTGGCATTTATTTATATTCGCTTTGGAGACCTTCGATCGAACGGAACGCTAAAAATATTTGTATCGGGACATTTAATCGGTGCGTCAGAGAGAAACTATAAACTCTTCTCTTCTTTATTTTGACAAGTGACTGTGATTTAAGTAGCACTTAATACGACCGGCCGAGTTTTTCGTGGTATCTTAAATAGAGCGGTGTACGCGCGTCGAATAGAGGAGCTGGCAAAAGTGGGCTAGGGATGCCCTGACCATGACTGCCGAACTTATAAGACAGAGCTTTGAGTCAGAGGAGAGTGCTCGCAGTTCTGGACACATGCCATCGCGTGGAAAAGGCCTAAATAAAACCGTCCGCACGGGCTGTGTGCGTGTGGGACGACCACTTTGCGATATACCGTCGCGACATAACTATTTTTATATTACGTCACTCGTCCAATTATGCCCCTACGATTTCTTTATTTTTTTTTTTCACTTTTTAGCTTTAGATGATACACGAGACGAGTTTTGATCGCGTAGCGAACTTATGATCTCATTTGTGGTTGGCAAAATTGGATGCTAAAATGGCGAGGAAGGGACTGAATTCGAGAAAAACGGCAGCTTTGTCTCTATCCGAGCAGGGTAAACGATGAACAAATATTACAAGCCGATCTAGACGGTAGTTTTTGCAGAAACGTTTTGAGCAGCGAGGAATAGCGGCTGTAAATCTACGTATCATTGTCGTCTTACTTAACTAATAACACGTTAATTAGGAACGAGTACGCATGCCGTTGTTTTCAATAACCTCCGGGAACGATTGTCTCGTTACGATTGGTCTGCGCTGTGCGTCCATTAACTTTGCGGGTCGCGAACTCGCGCAATCATGACGAGCTCTACGCGCTTCGCTCTTTTTTTAAGTGCGGTCCATTCAGCACGAGCGAACTACTCATAGGCGCTCAAATCAAATCCGAGCGAATTGATTCTAGCTCTCGATTTCAACTCGATTTCAATTTGTGAAATGACAAATTCTAGATCCCCAGCATTCAAGAATTGCATTTGATCTGTTTTTAATAGTGATTCATACAAATGTGACACCAAAACCGATTGTCGTATTTATAAATGCAGCTGAAAGTTTTATTTGAATGGTAACCCACCTAAACATTATCTCTATCAGTATCAATATTTTCACAGTGTACTGATAAAAACGATCAAGATCATCCCGAGTACAAAATTTGGTTCAATTTCTGAAAAATCGGTATTTTGTGCTTTCGTTATGATTTTCATAAATATGGCAAAAGAGCTATTTATATGTTTATAAATATAAAATAATACGACCATAACCATATATAGCCGGATAAGAAAACGATTGAATTCCTTTATCGACCGTGAATATTATTGGGCATCGATCATATATATTTGAATTGACATTTTATTAATTTAAAAAATTTAATCTGTTTAATCTTTGAAAAGCCACAAGCATTTTTATTTACCAATCAAAAATTGCCAAACAATGCGATAACATTTCTTTCATTCTGCTAGATTCTGCTTATTTCGTTGTAAAATTTTTTCTTATTTTTTAATCATATGCGATAGGTCAGCTCTTACAATTCATTGGTTATGTTTGTTGTTGTTTTTTATTTACCTAATTGTAAGTCTGAATAGTGACCATAAAGTCGCGCACCTATAAAAACCGTAAGTGCTGCAATTAACGCCAACAGAAAGACCGTGTTTTCGTTTGGCACTCAACGATTCTCGTTATTTCGTAAATCATCAAAACTGTTCGAAATTTTGAGAAAATTGATGTAAAAGCTCCAAAAATACTAACATTTATCACATGGCAAACGGATGAATTCCGCTTTTGTAATGTTTAAATTTAATCAATTACACATACCTGCCGTCGTCCCGTAATTCATCTTTCGCGAATCCATTGAAAAAACAGATGGCTATTTTTCGCATTCCAACCGTTGCCGCGTGTCAATTGTCGGCGCCTATGCGTCGACAAAACACATGTGCCACGTTGTAACGAGCGAGAAAAAGAAGCGAAAAAAAAGGCGAATGAAATATGAAGCACAAGGCACTTTGGTCCATTCGTTCGTGGTATAGGAACGTTACGATTTGTCGCGCCATACACACCGTGTTTCGTCTTTGCGAGCCGTTCGGCGATCGTCGTTTCAGCTCGTGGTTGCTCGGCAATGGCCGGCCCCGTTCAGTCATCCGATTCGTCGACAGGCCTCGCGTCAGTGTATTACAAACCGCCACGCTCGACGTTTGCGAAAATTGACTGTCTCGGCGTGGTGCGAACAGCGCTTTCGTCTCGGTAACCGAAACGCGCGACGGATTGTGTCAAATGAAAAGAGATTAAAGAAAAGCAGACTCGAAACGACTGTGCATCCAGTCGAACATTTTTTTCTCAAATTTCGCGAGGATTCGCTTCGAGACGTTTCGACGCGCGCCATTTGTGAAAATTCCTCGAGTTCGCGTCAAAATAAGAAGGTCCACCTCTCCTGTCCTCCTTCCTCTCACGTGTTTCGTATGCACAGCTGACAGCATGCGCCCAGCGGTGATTTTCCCACGATCGTATGCCGTCAGTTTTGCCGCAATTCTCGCATAGTTTTGGTCGATCGATCGACCAAAAATATCGATACCGATCGAACAGTGTTGAAAAAAAGAGAGAGTATCGACATGAATAACGAAGACATTTCGCTCGCCCCTCGCGAGCCCAACGTCAACTTGGTAACTTTTTTTTCTCGTTATCACGAAATGAAACAAGTATACAAGCACATTACGTACGACAGTGACATTCAATGGAAGTTATGTGGGTTGACCATCGAGCTAAGGTTATCGCGTTTAACAACTTCCGTTTACTCGAATAATCAATAAAATATATTCCATTGAGCTTCTCTCCTAAACTATCAGGGATGCTTATCGTTAGTTCTGCGTATTTATGCTCAATCATAACAAAAATAATACGCAATATTCCTCGTAAATGGCACACGATTTTTGTCGTGAAAACTCTCGCACTGCGTGAGCCGAGCAGCGAAAAAAAAGAGCGAGTCGCCGAACGATTTTTAGCCGCTTGGTGAGACGAGTATTTGTAGCAAACACTGACCGTACATTTAAAGTCTGTTACTCTAGACGCGCGTCCCATATCGAGCAAACGAAATCGCTTCGGCAACCGCCTTCCTCGTTTCGCTTCCCTTGAAAATTTTCGATGCTAATCGCGAAATTTAATTCGGTTTCGTAATATCGCTTTATGTATTTTTAGTGATATTGGCACGTAATACCAAACAATATATTGGCGTGACGAAATTCGCCCGGTGACGTGCTGAATTTTCGGAAAAATAGTTTTTGGGAAACCTCGCTGTGTGGCGTTATGAGCGTTTTCTTTTGATCTAAAAATATCAGAATTTTTCTTTAACGAGGCGTGATTTCGCGCGATACGAGGGGATCGATTTATTTGCCATTTCACGGATTAACCGGTTCTCGCGATATTCGAGTGTGTCACGTTCAGACGATAAGAACGCATCAGGGACGTAGCACAGTTTTTCCCGCCAGATCGAGGCAGATGCGCCCGCGGCTATTATCGCAGTGACTCAAGTTCAGCCGCGAGAGTAAATGTCATTGTTCCACATTCATGTTTGGCATTTAGCGCTCGAAATTTGAATACGCTCAGCGAATTCGAAAAAGAAAAAAATGTTCGAGAATTCTTTTCTTCGTTCCTCAAAATATTCTTTCACTCCGCTGTTACCTGAATGCGGCGATTGCCCTGCGTTTTTTTCCGTTTGGTAACGTCGCAGGAAATTTTCATTTTTTTCTATTTTCTCAGATATGACATCACCGCAAATGAAACTTGGATACAAATAGAACCAATTAGGGTTTATTTATAATTGTTTCCCCGAATACATGCAATTCAATGCATTTTTGCGTTTACCTTCTCGTTCCGCTGCGAGATTCCGAATGGTCGGGAGACGAATACGAGCGTATACGAACTTTGTAAGGACGATAAAATAAACATATTCGCTCTCGTGGACTCGAGAGGCCTCACGGTTGGGCGATAAGACTAATCAGTACGTTGACTGAACCAGGAATTTTCAGCCAGAGCAAAAAAAGACGGTAGACCGTAAACAGAGCTATCGAATATCCAACAAGGAAATTTATTCAGCCGAACACACCTACACAACTCTGTCTCCGCACATTTTATTCTAATTCTTTTTCCCGGAAAGTAGTCGCTCACGTAGAACCGTCTGCGGAAGAAATACGATGAAGTTCTTTCAGGTAGCGCGTGTGCGTGCCCTTGAAGAACTATTCACTTCGCGAAGAACTTTTTTCTCGACGAATTAGGACACCGACCAACTGTGCAAACGAAAAGAAAAATATATGTTTCTCTCTCTAACTCACACACGCTATTCTAACGCTTGGCATAGATAACGCTCGCTAATCTAGAACGAAAGTGCGAATCTTTTTTTTTCTGCATCTGCAAATTATTGTCTCGTCTGAAGTGAAATTCGCACAGATTCCGGGCGGGCGGATCGGATTGAGCAAATCGGCAACGACCTTCAGTGACTATGGATCGAGTACGAAAAGACAAAATGTCAAAAAGAAAAAGTTCCCTCTGTCGGCAGGTATATCTCGGCTCGTGTGTGATTCGTTGTAGGCTTCGAGATCTCTTCATTTTTTTCATTATTTTTATTTCACCTAGTTGTCGCACTCGCGTGGCCGAATATCCCAATTCTAATTGTTGTGTGTTGCAGCGCTGGTACGAGCCGCGCAAGAAACGAGCCTGATGTCCGTATGGTCTACGAGTACCGGACGAAACTCGGTGTTTGGCGCGGAGAGCGGATCTCAACAACTCCACTCCTCCACGCAACTGCCAATACACGTGCACGTGGGCCAGGAGCGAATGCGCAACGTTGAGCATCACTGCTACCACAAACGTTTTAACGATTGCCAGGTCTGTTTCCAAAGAACAAAAAGGGATGAGAAAATCGAGCAAAGACAAATAATAGAAAATTCCGAAAACTCGTTAAATGACGATACCAAATTAGATCTGCGTGATGCTATTCTTCGATTCATGAAACACTTCCGTGTACACGTTTGAGTTCACTCGTCACAACAGGATGAACCTACCACTTTCAGCGCTCTCGACAATCAATTCGCGCTGGCCTTCGGGTTTCTATTATCTTTTTTTTTTGCTCGTACGGAGATTTCTTCTCACCGATAGACGGAAAACTCATAAAACCGAAATCGCCACCTCCATCGTTTCGCTCAACCTCGCACATTGCGATCTTCTTTTACATTCACTCGAGAATCGTTCTCAGACGCCATAACGTTGGAATATTTTTTTCGAGATCATGCGCTCCAGCAAGTCGCATCCATTTTGTGATTGTGTAACATCATTCAAGATCCGATAATCGCACAGCTTCGTAGTGTCGTTTCCACAAAAACATATTTACATTCGTGAATGTCTTTCTTTTTGATATTTGGCCTGCCTCCGCACGATCAAGCACGATTTCACGCTTCGAATCTTATTTTCTTTCCGCCTATCGATCGACCGATAACACACGTTTCTCAATATCGTATCAACTTCCTTGTTCACAACGTCATATTAATTTTTTCCGTTATTTGTTTCGTTCAGCACCCATTGGTTTTTTGTTCTGCACGGAACTTTTGGCAAGTTCTTCCATTGGCACCAAGATTGCCATCAACTCTCGGTACGTCACTCTTTTTTTAACGTGTTTTATGTATTTCTTAATCCTCTTTTATCTTTCTTTTCTTGTGGGATAAGATTCAAAATATTGCCGAACAAGTTGTCGATCGGCTCTTTTCTCTTTCGTTCGATCGTGTGGCCCACTTACCCAATAGCTAGAAACAAGTTTTACTAACGTAATAATTGTACATGTGAACTGTTGACGCGGGATTAATCGTAAAAATTTTTTCTCTCATTTTTCACAAACCGCAGTCGAAAATGTCACAATCAGGTGACGGCCTTCACACACCGGGTTACCTCTCATGGAGAAAACTGCAACTCAGTCGTGCCAAGCTCAAGGCGTCGAGCAAGACGTCAGCTCTGCTCTCGGGTTTCGCCATGGTAAGCTGATTATTTACATTCCTTTTCCGCAAATATTGTGTGAGACTTCGCTTCGATGTAAAAATTTATTCTGATTAGGTATTTATATAAATTTATCTGCAAAAACATTTGAGTTTAGTTGAGTATAATTTTACACTAATACATAAAAAAAAATGAAGAGTCACATATACGTATGAATTTCTAAACAATCTAATTTTTCAAGGTCGCCATGGTTGAAGTTCAATTGAATTCGGATACGAAAGTGCCGCCAGAGATGCTGATAGCATTCGCCGTCTGCACGACGCTGTTAGTCGCTGTTCACATGCTAGCACTGATGATATCCACGTGCATACTGCCGAACATCGAAGCCGTTTGCAATCTGCACAGCATCAGCCTTGTGCACGAGTCGCCACACGAGCGACTGCACTGGTACATCGAAGTTGCCTGGGCGTTCTCGACGTTGCTAGGACTCTTGCTGTTCTTACTAGAGATAGCGATTCTCTGTTGGGTCAAGTTCTACGATTTCTCGAAAGTGGCCGCCTGGTCGGCTTGTATAGTGTTAATACCGGTGCTGATAATATTCCTCGCCTTCGCGATACACTTTTATCGAAGCTTGGTGGCTCACAAGTACGAAGTCACAGTGTCGGGTATAAGAGAACTAGAACTATTGAAGGAACAGATCGAGTCCACCGACGTGGAAGGCAGAAACGGTGTGAATCTTCTACAGACTGGTCTGCATGTTGTGTAAATAAGTGCCTAATATTAATTATTTCTTTTTTTTAAGCTCTCTAATGACAACTGAAAACGACCGATCACTGTTTATTATAAGTATCTTTTCCATCAACGATATACAGAGCGTTGTTAACTAGCCAGGCTAGGTTACGAATTACACAGTGATATGAATCTCATCACGACTATTCCTCGTTAATCGAATGAGGATAACATGCGAATAATCTTAGAATATAGAATTCGAAGAGTATTATAATATATATACACTGAGCTTCCTTGTTGAAAGATTTTTTATGACATTTTCTTTATTGCGAAATTAGAGACTGTTTTCTTATGGTAAATTTACGAAAACTGTATCAAAAGTTGCATAAAGCTTATGTGAATATTTTTTTGTTTTCGCACTAGAATATGCGTTAACAAAGAAATCACGATATCAACCTTATATACCCTAGCTTAATAATCGATACGACTAATCGATATTGAGATGATCGATTTGATAAACCAAATCGAATATTGAAACGAATTTCTTATGAGTGTAAATGTCTCAATAGACAAATCGTGACTACCTGTAATCAAACGTAAAACATTCCCCCTCTCGCATAGTTACTTAATCGTAGACTTAACGATACGCTTAAAGACACACTATGTAGGCATAGTTTATAGCTCAAAATGTCAATCGTGGCACGATACTTATATTCAACCGCGAGATGCACTGTTTATTTACTTTTGAAACACGATTCTGCTTGCAATGCAGTAATCTCGATATAATATGTGACAAAAAAAAGACATTGCAAACCTTTTACTTTTGGAAGTTGAAGATTTGTATTTGTTGCTCTTTTACCTAGTTAATCATGGTTCGAAACTGATTTACTTTCTTATCATTTCGTCAGTGTATGCTCACTGCCGTTTATGCAAAAAAATCTCCAACTTTAACATTTAATTTTCAAAAGCAATATTTAGGTACGAGATTTAAATAAAAATTTATATCAATTATTCAAGAACAAAATTTCAGAAAATTCTCGAAGGTTTTGTTGCTGCGAGAAGAGAATATTGTTACGATGATACTTTACCAAAATAAAACGAACGTATTTTATCTGTATTTGAAATTTTTCTTTATATTAATTTTCCGTTTTCACGAGTTTCAATATTATTTTTCAAATACACCAAATTCTGTCTCTCTTTTAATGTTGGGATTCGATTTAATCTACAGAAATCGAAAAAAATCAATAAGAAAAGAAATTTTCAAAAAGGCATGAAATATTCAAGTACTTTTGGTATAGGATACGGTGTTGGGAAACGAGCAGATTGTCTCCATTCGATATCTTCGACTATACTTTGTATGCAGATTCCATTTTTCCATAATCCATGTTGAAGTTGACCAGTTCTCAGGTGAAAAAAATTCCCTTCACCCTCTTTTTTGCCTTTCACAAACATACCTTCAAATCTGTTACCGTTTGCTACAGAATCATCAGTAAATGAATTTCAATTTTTTTAATTTTTTTTAACACATCAGCGCCGGCGTTGTGTGTATATTAATCTAAAGACGGAGTCTGATATTGAAAATGTTCAAAACTTTTTACATTTCTCGTAGAATGGTATATGTATTTTAATTGAATATTCGACATATGTACAATTTAAAAATCTGCGTTGAGCTAAAAAAAATCCGCGTTTTCGCAGAACTAACGCTTGGTGTTTTAAATTATATCAGGAATAATATTTTAATTACTTACATTCAACAAGTAATCCAAATCCTTGGAAAAGATCTTTCTCCCAATAACCCTGATAGAAACTGCCGTTGACATACCAGATACGTCCATAACCATTACGAACGTTGTATCGAAAGGTTCCTTCATAATAAGAACAGTCCGCGTACCAATGACATCCGAATCCATGCTTTTTATTTTGACACCACGATCCCGCATAAATTTTCTTAACAATCCCGGATTCGTTATGAATTTTGCTTAAAACTCCATATCCGTGTTTTTGGTTATCAACCCAATCACCCTCGTAAATCCAACCTTTTCTTTGATAATGAATATAAATAATTTTTTATTGCAAACTTAATAAAATGCTATCTGTAAATTTTTATTCACCTTGTCACCTCTTTTCCTTTACCGTAGCGTTTGTCATTCCTCCACTCACCAATATAATATCCTTTACCATTGAAAATTGCGTGTCGTAATCCATTTTTTTTATCCTCTTCTCTCTTATTCGCGAGTACGCATAATTTTTTTCTGGTCGAAAAACGCATGATTAATTTTTTATAACCAATTATTAAACTAGTTTAATTTTGACCATTTTGAGAATTTACAATTCTATGAATGAATTCCTAGATATGAAATGTTCAAAAACAGCGCCACTTCAAACTAACCGAAAAATTTCGTGTAAACGCAATTTTAGGTTAGGTTAGGTTATGTTTCGAGTTTTTGGAGAGCGATTGCTGGTGTTAGTAGCGATATTATAATTTTCCCGGTGTTACTACTGTAAGTTAAATTGTTAATTAGATCAATTCGGATGGTCCAGTTTATGCGCATATGAACGATTACAGATGACGAATAAAAACACCGTGTGTACCGTTTCGGAATCCGACAACAGCGGTGAGGAAATACATTCGAGAGACGTCGCCATCACTGTTGACGGCGCTGAGAAATCAGAAACGCCAGTTTCAAAAAATGCTGAACAAGAAATAATTACTAATGTTAAGCAAAACGTTAATGAAAATGAATTGGTTGATAATGCTCCAAAGCCACTTTTCAAAATTTTATTTCGCGACAAAGAAACTTCGAGGTACATTTGTTGTAAACAAACGTATTTCTCATCAACTAAGAGTCGATAATACATTTTTTATCTATTTTAGCCAGTATTTGATTGCCATTAAAGATTTCCTAGAAGGATTAGTTGGTAAAAAAACTAATTCTAAATCAGAATTTATAGAAAAAGACTTAGTTTTGAAAATATGGAACAGCAGCGACGAACACATTTCAAGTTCTTCCAATGCGGAAGAATGTGCAATGCAATTCATTTTAGACAAAGAACCAAAAATTGAAAAAACCGTTGAGGTTTCTCATTGTGGCCAAGTTAGTGATATTCAACAATCCACTAAAATTTTTCATGTTTAATTGTTTTTGTAATTACAGAGTTCTGCTGAAATATTAGGCTGTGACGAAGAACCAAAGTCTCCACAAGCTAATAATACATGTTCACCTAGAATTCAGTGTTTTAATTGTTCAGGCAATCACAATATGCGAGATTGTCCTGAACCAAAAAATTGGGCTCAAATACAAAAAAATAAAGCAGGTAACAAGACTCTTCGTGCATCAAGATATCATATTGATTACGAACAAAGATTTGGGCATATAGTACCTGGACAATTGAGTGAAAATTTACTTAATGCATTAGGTGTACAAAAGAATGCTATACCACTACATGTGTATAGGTAGAATTGCTTATTTATTATTTATAATGAAATTTCAAATTAGTTCAAAGAGTAATTTATCATTCTGTCTATATCTTATTCTTTAGAATGAGAGTATTTGGATATCCTGCAGGCTGGTTAGCCGAAGCTAGATTGCAACATTCTGGGTTAACATTATTCAATGCTGATGGAAACACTATAGCTGATCCCACTGAAGAACCAGGTGAAATTATCACTGAAGATGATAAAGATCAATATGATATAAACAAGATATTTGATTTTCCTGGATTTAATGTACCTCTACCTCCAAATGTTTATGATGTGAGTAGTACGCTATCAAATAGAAAAAGTAATGGAATTTATATGAACTGAAAAAATAATTTAATGTTATAAACTTTTTGTTTTATAGGAATATCGGCTTTATAAAGTTCCTAAAATAAGTTATCAAAGCAGTAAGGAAAACATGCTGAAAAGCTTACAACAGAGAAAAGTATTTGCTGGATATAAAAAAATGAAAATGAATGATTCTTCTAATTTAGATAAAAGTTGTGATACAGAGAATGAATCAGGTACCGTGAATTTTACGTGTTGAGAATGAAAACTTTGCTCCATATAGAATTACTGAAAACATTTATTTATTATTACAGAAGTAGCGAACGAGGATACTTCTGTTAATGGTCAAATTCTGCCAAATGAAGAATCAGAATCTAATTTGTCATTCCAAGAGCCATTGCCATCAACATCATCTAAAGAATCTATAACAGAAATACAAGAGGAACAGGAAATGGAAATAGTACATGAAGAATGTAAAACACAAGTACAAGACATACAAGAAATTAATTTATTAGATAAAGTAAATATCTTCACAACTTAATAAAATGCATATGGGATATATTCCTTTTCTTAATTCTTATTTATTATTTTCAGAAGGAACATATGACATCTTCACCTGGTTCAAGTTCTCCTTCATTAACTGACTTGAAAAACATGAAAAATCAGTTACTTGCAGAATTAGAGGATTCTAGCTCTCAGTCAAATTCAGAAACATTGTCAAAACCTAGCACTCCTCAATGTAATCGAATGCAGAGTCC
Source organism: Goniozus legneri (assembly GCA_003055095.1). Classification (NCBI taxonomy): domain Eukaryota; kingdom Metazoa; phylum Arthropoda; class Insecta; order Hymenoptera; family Bethylidae; genus Goniozus; species Goniozus legneri. The sequence continues at coordinate 270,841 of NCVS01000300.1, forward strand.
ATTATGTACGCCAAATACCAGTGGAAGTGTTAAAAAAGTAATATTTGGAACATCAATCACACAAAGCCAATCGCCGTATAATAAGCTTCCTTCATTTGACAAATTTGCGCATCAAATACATGATGTAATAAATTTTGAGAATTTGCCCAATACCACAGGTGATGGCAAGATACATAATGTCATAAAGAAAGTTCGTGACACAATGTCAAAAATTTCTCAAGAATGACCCACGTAATACATATATATTAGGTTTTTAGGAGTATGCATTTAATTCGGTTATACACAATCGAACGTATTGTTTTTTTCAAAACTTGCGAACTTTTATTCACGCGTGTCATATTTATGAAAAATTTATTGACTTTAGAAAATATGACAAAAAGGTAATTTGCTTCAGATCAATAGAAATAATGGCTAATGATTGACTGTCAAACAAATACCTGAAATGTACAAATATGAACACGTTTTTGTATATAAAATTTCGAATGTTTAATAATATTTTCTCGTATAAAATAGTTTTAGCATAATCTGTAAATATATATTCCACTCAAATGACTTCTCACAAAGTCTCATTAAATTTTCAAATCATTAAAAAGTTAATTATTTAATTTTTTCTGATTTTCCATAACTAAATTGACGTCAAACAACAATTCTATTGAACTTCATTTGTGTTTATGAAGAAATTAATCGTAAGATTGAATATAGTTATTTGTACAAAATGAATGACGTTAAATTGAGATGTAAATAATTCATAGAATGTATTTTCTATAAATCTGAACCTTTTATATTTACGAATAAAAATTTGCTATAAAATTTATCGATTTATCTCGCATATGTTTTATCATTCATATTTTGCATTAATGTGAACATTTTTTTCAAATTTGTTCAATTGATCTTTAACCCTTAGATGATAAAAGGTTAGAATATTAATAAAAAACTAAATACAAAAGTTATATAATTGTTAAATTATTTATTTATACAATGTATTTTTCACTTATCATATAAATTGGAATGTCATCACGATAAATTTTAAATATTTATTTGTAAACTTTAACGTAATTTCAATATCTCAAAAAGACGTTCAGTAAACAATATTTTGAAGTAATCGTAAAATAACAATTTTCAGATCTTTGGAAAGTCTTATAATTTAGGTTTTTGTACTCGCATATTTCTATTTTAATCGTTTATAATACTGATCATTTTCATAGCCTCATTTTGTCTTTAGTTCGAAAATCATAGTGTCCGAATTACATATTTTTCAGATCATTGTAATACTCCTAATTTTGTACATATTCACACTTATTTACAAGACTTTCAAATTCTTACGTAGAGTATTGCTTTACGTAGATTTATAAAATCAGTAATTCACCGATTTTCAATAATTTAAATATTAAACGTCTTCTTTTACAACACCCCTGAAGTAAAATAAAATTCGTTTAAGGTAGCTTTGACTCCAAAAAATACATTGTTATAATACGTAACGTAGTTTCCTTTAAAGTATTTTATAAATACAATTATTAAAAAATATATATATCCTTGATCAGAAAAAGATGCTTGATAAATTGCACATTATTCTATTGAACAATTGAACATTTTTAAAAATTTGGTGCATTGTTATCACATGAAAGTTAGAATATTGCATGGATTTCTTAGAAAATTTTTTGTCTTATCTAACATAATTGCCACTTTTCATTTATTGCGGTATAGTACCCCCTGCATCATGGGTAATATGTTAATTACTAAAATACAAACAGGTCGTTATTGTCGAACTTAAAATTCTACTTGGAACAAACGATATTAAATTGTTTTTAAATATTTCTCGTAATACGTTCACAAGATAGGCAATTATTGGTAATACGTTCAAATAAAATGAAGGATATAGGATCATTATTAAAGATAATATATAAATCGTAAAATCGTTTAATATTTAAACGTTCATTTCTACCTTCTCCCTGTTTTATAGAGCAAAATATATACGTAGAATTGGAAATATCGAACGTCCATCATCTTCTTCCACACACCGCTGACAAAACAATCGTGTTGCGAAGCAGCGAGATGGATGAAATTTTGTACTTTCGATATTTCGAATCTGTTGAATATATTTTACTACAAAGTATTTCACAAGATCGTTCAACCAACCGCCGGTGGAGCTGCGGGTGGGTCATTGCCGGGATCCTGATAAAGAAAATGTTCAAGCTCGTTATGTATACATTTAAAAGAAAATAAATAACAATTACTTACCGTGTCGTTACCACTGAATTTTATCTCGTCATTATTCGTTTGACGAAGCGAATTTGGTCTGAAAGCGTACATAAGAGCAACGAAAGCAACCATTAAGAAAGCGATAAAGTAACTATCGGATGGTTGCGAACTTGGTCCAGGAACTGTAAAAAAATATATGTACAAAATAATAAAGAAAAAAATAATAATATTAGTGTATGAAAAAATAATTGCACATACGATTATCGTCCCCGAAACATTCATTATCGGCACAGTACCCTTGTGTCTGTCGCAGCTAAAAAAATCATAATACGTTGTTCGTATAAAAATTTTAATGATCTTTTTCTGATGATATAATTCTGATAAAACGCAGCTGTGTTCACCGTTAAAATGATTTGTCATCGGTTTTCTACACAATTGCTTGAGTAAGTATCGAAGTATTTATGTAACATTGAGCTATATTACGAATTTTCGTAAGCCGGGTAAAATTCATTTCGTAATTCGAAATTCATTTTATGCAAAGTGAGCAAAAAATGCTCTGAAATGAGGTTAATAAATTACCTCGTATTCAAAATATTGTTATTAAAAAATAAAAATACAACTTACAATTGAAAGCAATCGTCTCATTATCAGTTCATGGTACAGCATGCACTGGCATGGGTTCAACTCTTCGTCACTCATTTCGAAAGTTTTTCTTAAACTTTGCAACTGAAATAAAAAATTGATTCAATAAAATCTTTATAAGACAAAATCGACTACGCTGTGCTTTAGCGAAGGTATTATTACATTTAAAACTAGTTTTATCGAACATGCATAAAAAAAACATAAAAAGTTTTACGATTTGTTTGCGATAAATATTTTGATAAAATAAAAATTTTGTTTACTTTTCCGATATTAAGTATACAACGTTCATTTTCTTTTAAAACTGCTTCTATATCTATTTTATAAGTTCATACATGATTCGTGCATTAGATTTTACTTTGCGCAAGAATAGCGTATAGTATATGTACACAGTTGTACAGCTACACGTACATATACATTTCGTAGATAACATATGCTCCTATCATGGATACTAAAATTATATGAACAAAAAACGTTCTCCTTATGTAACAATATGAATTTTGAACAATTAAATAATTCTGTGAAAAAAAGGCTATTCGAAATGATAATTGTTTTCATCGATGTAATATAGAACTACAAATTTAAACATTTCGTCCGGTTATAATCCAAAACGCTAAAAAATATCACTATTTTAAGGACACAACCAAAAATCACTATTTCATCGTAAAATACTAGATTTAAGGTAGAAATTTATTGCGAAAAGGAGGTTGTGTGTTGATAGCGCTGCAAGTATTATTAATATAGTGCCCTACTGTTGACATGAAAGCGTTACAGTAGAGTGCATACTACAAAACATCTGACTATCACGCTGCAGCGAATGAGCGAATTGTATATCGCGGGTTTCTACCATTCACATGACACATTTAATTGCAGATTACTAATACAATCGATATTTACCTGATGAACGACTGCGATCAACACTGCGAGGACGTGAATTGGGCACCGCGCTATATTTACACTCGTGTCAAGCCAGCCATATTATGTTGTCGTGTCGCGCGACTACGAGCTCCCGAATGTTGGATTTAATCTCACTGTTGATTTGATGGTTCCTCCACCAATTGCGTTTCAACCCTCTGGCGGCCATCTTTGCGCGCCTGTTTCAAATACCATGGAGACTACATTTCGAATACTTGATACTAAATGCTTTACGAATACCAATTTTTTTATGTATATAACTTTTTATCTTTTTAGATAATTGTGTTATCACATGAAGAATATATATTTCAATATTTTGAAATGTGAACAAAACTTTTATTCATTTTTTATATACAAAATATATGTAAAATAACGAAAACCGTTAAATTTATTTGGCGTTTGAATCGTCACCCTCGCATGCGCAGATCTACGAGAAACGTACGCCTGATCACGTGATATGGCGCGTATATACGCCCGATTCGCGCACAGTTTCTCGTCATTTTACTCTTTCAAACAATCGCAAGAAGGTTACTCCTAATTTTGGGTTTCGCGAATCTCTCGTCTCCCATATAACGAAGAAACTTCAAAATTCATCTCAAGGCCGAAGAAATTGTGAAAGTATACCCATTTTCTCGTATCGGGCATTATTAAATCATAATTTTTTTTTCGCACGCACGTCAATGCGACAAACAACCGGAGTTCGTTAAAAGATCGGTAAGTGAATTGATACCTCGGAATAAAGCCGCGATATCGTCTAGTTCATCTCGTGAGATGTAAATATATTTCTAGAAAATGTGAGAGTTTTTGACGAGAGAAGTAGAAAATATTCGACAGAGAGTTTGAGAAAAGCATAAACACGGGAAAAGGGGGTGAGGGAGAGGTCAGAGTGAAGATCGTTGTAGAGGAAGCGGTTATGGGTTTGACGGATACCAGCTTCGAGTTGATACTGACCCTGTGGCGTGTGCTCGTCGTGGGAGTCGAGCTTCACGAGGAAGGGCCCCGCAGTGGTCAGTGTCGCGGTGTCGCGTCCAGCTGCAACATCTCTCGGCAATAATCGACCTTGACGAAAGGAGAAAAGACGTGAGTACAGATTTATTTTGATCTCGATATCGAACAAATTCCGTCGCGTTCCTTCTGGAATTCTTTCTGCTAAAATTTTCGATAGATCTTTTTTTTCCATGCGCGAAAAATTTAAAATTATACCGAGAGTAGAGGAATCTACGTGAAAATTAAAGTGCTCGTTAATGTCATAAAACGCGCCATAGTCGCTAACCAAATTGGTCCTTGTCGCCGCGTGTGAGAGAGAGAAAGAGTAATGTCGAGCGAGGGCGTTAAAATAGACGACGACGCGATACCTTTGATAAATATCATTTATTTCATAAAGGAACTATCAAAGATAGGAAAAATTTGCCACGAAAAGTTGGTCGTTCTAGAAACATGGTCGAGGATTACGAAAAGAAAGGATGCTTTGTGATTAAAAAGTTTCGTGGAATTAAAAAATAAACAAACGATGTTTACTTATGGCAAAAATCATTGCACGAGATTGTTTATAGTGCAGGATAAAACTATCGAGGGTTTACTTCTCCCCTCTTTTTTCCTCACCATTCCACGAACTAGCGAGAATATATCAGTCACATTATTTTTCCCCCCTCTATTTAATCTCAACGGCTCCTCAACTTCATCTCATATCATTCCGATCTCTCCTCACGCGAGTGTGAAAATCGAGACCTGTTTGCGGATCTTAAATGGCGGACGATATAGAATTATCCAGTTTAGCTGAAGGTACGTTACAAAAAACACTCATTTTTTGCTCAAAGAAAAACATTTAAGGAGTTTCGATACAGAGAGGACAGAATTGATGGACGTTCTGGAGAGTTCCTAGAAAATATGTTCGATAATTATTTTTTATATTATCAGAAATTTGTTAAAAATTCTTAAAATTGGGAAAAAGGGTTTTGTGCTTTCAGTTTTTGTCATGTGTCGTTCCTAAACCACTTCGAGTAGATTTTACTTAAAATTTTTATTTGGGTAATCTTAATTAATCGTTAAAGAACTAACCCAGGAACCGATTCTAAAATTCAAGAAAAATAATATTTTTTTATTCGCTTATAATTCAAAAATATTGCAATATTATCATCCGAAAATTGATATTGAGCCACCTTAAATAAATCATTTCTCAATCCAATCAACTCAAAGTTCGGCACAACGAAAATGACCAGTCCTAGTTCATCTCCCGTAAATATATTCAAATTTTAACAAAGTGTGACGCTGGAGTTCTTTTGACGAATTAAAAATTGTAAAAAAAAAAAAAGAATTCGACGCGAGATATCGATTAAAGCCTGGTCCAGTGATGAAGCGGTAGGCGGTGCAGTGAGAGGGGGGTAAACGCGTACGGGGATGGTGTTGTAGGTGTGCTGGTGACAGAAAACCCCTCGTCGCGGGATTCGAGTACGATCAGCCGATCGCCTTTGAAAATTTCTATATACGCGCTTCGCTTGCATACACGCGTCTTCGTATATACGACCGACGCATATATACACACGTGGTGATGCATATATCGTTGTTTGACCGGTGCCCGTCACGCGAGGACAATGAGCTCGTTACCGGTGAGCGTTTGTCGCTTTCGAGTACTATCGATAACTTGTCGTCGCCAAATTACATGAGCACGCGCGCGAGAAGAGGAATATATGTATATATTTTTATGTGCCTCGGTACCCGGGAGAGCGCGATCCTCGGTCACTTTGTAGGTTGAATTTTTCCGAGATCTAATTATACGCAACGTAACTCTTATTTTATGAATATGCGCATTTGTATACGTAATTCATTAATCATTCCGCGAGAAAAATACGTAATATCGTGCGAGAAAAAGAAACGGAGGTGTGTCGAAGATTATTAATCGCACGTTTTGTATATTTTCAGGAGCTGGTGACATGACGTCGAGGGTGGTGAAGACGATGAAGCTCGACGGGAACGTCGAGCGTCGGGAGACCTGGTCCGGCAAGGTCGATTTTCTTCTCTCCGTGATCGGTTTCGCCGTTGACCTTGCCAACGTATGGAGATTCCCGTATCTGTGTTACAAGAATGGCGGAGGTGAGTATATTTACATTGATTATATCACATTTATATTTTTTTTTTTTTTTTCATTATTTTTTATTTTACTAGTAGGATGCGACTTGTTCTGTGTAATAAGAAGATTCCGCGTTAAACGAATTACCGTCGAGGAAAATGACCTCGGGATTTAGAAACCTCCCCTTCCTGCACCCGAAAAGACATCAGCGACCCGAGATGAGGATGGGCTCCTCGCGGAAATTGCACTTAATTACGTCGAGATGCGTAATTTACACGACGCGCGCGATTCAGGTTTAACATTGTCAGTTTGTCTATGTAATCTGAAGCACCGTTACGCGACCTTGACGAGCTAAATAATTATTCTTAACCGGTATTCCGAAAATTCTGTAAATTCGATTGTACAAGTAGAGACTGTTTAAAATTTCTAGATTTGGATTAAATTTAATAATCCTTTAATAGATGTATTCGAGCGATGCGTGATTCAATTCTCGTTACACATTTCATGAAACCTGGCAATTAATATCGTTGTTTGTGCAATCGAAAATTGCGGCGGTTTTTGCGATTCGGCATTAGTAATCGTTGCAGACGATTGTAATCGTACAGGATTACAGCATTCGAGTTCCTTGCGAGTGATTCGTGTAACATGTACCATTTGCATAACAAGAAATCTAATACAATCACGTGGCGGAAAAATTCTATTCTATGAGTCGTATCATTTTTAAAGCCGCAGGACAATGTGAAGGAAACTAATATATAATAGAATTCTCAGATTATCCAACCGCAACGTTACGAATAAATATTCGTAAGATATTGCCAATACGTAGAAAAAAATCGTTTAGAATTACAAATTTAACCACTCCTAAAGTTTCCTTCTGCTAAATACTAAAATAAAATAGGTTCTGGAAACTCGGCTAGGTTGCGATCGGTTCGTCCTTAATCGGTATAGATCACAATTAATTCCAAAATACTGTACATTCTCGTTGTTTATTTCTGGCTCTGTATTCTGAAAGAGTGAAAGCGCGAGAGTCGGCGTGGGTCCATGATACAGAAGACGACACGCCATTAGTTGACGGCACTATCCTCCCAGGAATACGATTAGGGCCGGCTGTCAGCGATACAGAAGCTCCTCAAAAGCGGCTGCTAACTCAATTAAGAGAGGGGGGCAGAGCGCGAAGCGGGCGTTGCCAGTAGGGCACGCTACGCGCCATTAGGACGGGCAAGATCGGTCGCTAATTTCTAATTACCTTAATTAATTATAATTTCCCATTCGGTATAGAGCCAGCCTAGGCCTTTGATCATCATGAATGAACGGCCCGTCACCACCTGCGGCTGCCTCGTTATATCACCTGCAACGCTCGTTTGCCTGCCAAAATAGTCCTGCTTATGATCTCGTCATTTAAACGTTGACATTTATTAAAGTTTAAATTTGTTAAAGACATAGCTCAACTTTAATTACAATTCTAATTTCGTTATTCATTTTTTTGTCAAAGGATATATTGGTGAATGCGTTCCTTTAAATAAGCCCGAGTTCCACTTTCATAGGGAAAATTGACCGGAACTGTGGCGCGAAAGCGGAAATTTGCGACCGACGCGAGAAATACAACGTCAAGAGAAAATCGTGAAACCATCAACGGTGTTCGTTCATTCGGCAAAACACACCAATTGAAAAATTTAACAGATAATCGAAATCGTAATTCAATTAAAATTTTTAAAACGAAATTGAATATATACTCTATAATAAATGTTTAACACTTTTAAATTATTGTACATAATGCCAATATATTAAGAGTTATAAGTAATAATCTAAGAGACTGTATGAAATTGCTTTTAGAATTAATTTCATTGTAATTGGCTCGTTTTAAGATTTCACGTTAAACGGAACGTAGAAAATTAATCCAGACCGACGATCCGATATCGTTCATAATGCGATTACGTCTCCGTGGTTACAATTGAAGATTTCAAATATGAAGTCGACTATTTTCGCGGAATGACGATTCAATCATTTCGGTTTCGCGCAGAAATAGCAGCGAGAATTGCGACCTGTTGAATGTATATATGATTGTTCTAAGCGATTCATTTAACAAATTACTTCAAATGCGAATTTTCATTAAGTTGCAATTTCTTAGCGCTCGAGATAGCTTAGCATTGCTCGTGATGGATTCTCGAATTAAGTCATTTCCTAATTATAACCGTAAAATAATCATTTGAAAATTATATTAACAAGCCTGAATTTATTAGCGATTAAAATAAACTATGTAGGCTGACGATTAACGTTATCAACTCGAATATCAACATGCAATTGCATTGACATTTTTAGTATTGGGTGAAATTTATTTTTAAATATATATGGATATTGTGACAGTTGCCGTGCGAAGTACATCATCGAAATACACGTACACGAAAAGCAGTGCACTCCTGCTATTATATGACTGTCGCATAACTGCATTGGACGATATTTAGTTCGCTCTCGCACAGCAAGTGCTTTTAGGCGCGTAATTCGATAGCGTACTTTCGGGAATGAGGCGAATCGCCATTATAACAATTGGCGTGATCTGAATCGATGTCACGTTCAACGACGGAATTAAGCCAATTTTGAATGCTAAGAATTTTATAAATTTGACAAAATTTCTATATTTCCTAATATTTAATGTTCTAATATCGATCGATTGATTGCAGGCGCCTTTTTAGTTCCTTATTGCATCATGCTGGTGGTTGGTGGGATTCCATTATTCTACATGGAACTCGCCCTTGGACAATTCAACAGGAAAGGAGCCATCACTTGTTGGGGTCGATTGGTACCGCTTCTCAAAGGTTAACAGAATTACAATCATCTTTCGTTCAATTTTTATTTTGTCTGTAAAAAAGCGAAATATAGCTACGTGTGTTAATTGCAGCGATATTGTGAGAGCGATAAGTTAAATTTTCTTCAAAGCGAAAATAAAGTTTAGAAGTTCCAGAACGATTAAGAGAAGTCGAGAACCGGTTAATGCAATGGTCGCCAATAAAAAGGTTCGGCATTCGTGGAAAGTGGTAACATTACTATCCCGCGCGAACGAGAGAAAAAATCTTAAAGCTTTTCTTTACTCCATTCGGCTTCTACACCTTTCTCCGCAACAGCTCAGTAACGTTTTATCCCCTCGCCAGAGGAGAATGAATTTACTATTCCGAATGCGTGCGACGATTTTCAAGCACTTTACGTCTCTTATAAGTTATTTTATAACCCTCAACTTTGTTGATTTTTATCTCTCATTTTTTATTTTGTTGAACGATGACCTGAAAATGAGAAAAGAGGTAAAAGTAATACGAATATAATTTATTATAATAATAATGATCGACAAAATTATTACTATAGCATTAAATTTTTTCCGTCATACGAAATGTACAATTCGCGAGTAAACCCAAAGCTGGAAAGATTGACCGAAGTAAGCGATGGCAGTCGTCGGCAAAGAGCTTCCATTTCCGCCGATTTCAAGGTTCATTCCCACAACAGTGGGGAGTGCGAAGATTTTATCTGAAAATGCCTGTCGCCCATCTTCGGACTTATTCGAGCTTATGATCTTTGAACCTTTTACTCGCGTGTACCTGAAAATCTTTCTAAAAATACATAAGAAAAAAAATAGAAGAAAAAAAAACCAAATTTATATATCTTGAAATTAATATTGTAAAAAATTGTCAATTCCAGGTATCGGTTACGCGGTGGCACTCATAGCTTTTTACGTTGATTTTTATTACAATGTCATAATCGCATGGGCGCTGAGATACTTCTTCGCATCGTTCGCCGGCATGCTTCCGTGGACCACGTGCGACAATCCGTGGAACACGCCAAGCTGTCGCGAATTCGACGCCAACGTGTCGTACGCCTTTGACAATTTATCGCCTGTGGACATCGAAATGGATTTCGACGGCAACGTGACTAGGATATTACTCAGCGGTCAGGTCGAAAATTTGACCAAGTACACCAGTGCTGCTCAAGAATACTTCAAGTGAGTTGAATTTATGAAACCAAAAATTTCAATTTTCTTTATGAAATAAAATACATGACTGAGTATAACGTTTCAAGTCGAGCAATACTGGAATTACATCAGAGCGACGGATTACACGATCTCGGTGCTATAAAATGGGATATCGCAATGTGCTTGTTGGTCGTCTACCTCATTTGTTATTTCTCTCTATGGAAGGGTATCTCAACGTCCGGCAAGGTAAAGATCGATAAAAAACAATCCGTCGATTAGAAATAAAGAGAATTAATTTCGCAGGTTGTCTGGTTCACGGCGCTCTTTCCGTACGTCGTTCTACTGATTCTATTAGTACGCGGCGTGACTCTGCCCGGCAGCGCCGAGGGAATTCGTTATTATCTGAATCCGAATTTCTCCGCGATCACTAAAGCCGAGGTAAGTCGACCGAATGCTGTATCCGTTAATCATGGCCGGATGATAAATCCGCGCGGATAAAGAAGAGTCCCCTCCCGGCCAATTATTTTGGATCAACGCATTCGTAAAAGGGTCTTGAGTGGAGAATGTGCGAGAGAGAAAGGAGAGGAAGAAGAGGGAGAAAGAAGTTCGGCTTCGAGGGGTTAATGCATCCGGTGTGACATCGAGGGGTGACAAAGAGAGGGTTGCTGGGGTGGGAGGAAACGTCGAGAAAAATGGAGTAGGCGAAACGTGCAGCGTTAACCGAACGACGCTGAGAATGGAAACTCTGTGTCGCCTGTCATAATGACCATTACGTCGGTTCTCGCCAATCGATTTTTCCCACATTTCACTTTTCGCACGCAAAATGCATTTACAGATCGTGTTATAGTTTTATGATTACATTACTGCTACGGGACTCGAAATCTCTTGTTAAGTCTCAAATTATTTGGTTGTCTTATAAACGTATCGAATTAGATCGTGAGCAATTCAATGACGTCTTAATTTGCGCCACTTAACGATACTACTTACTTAATCTATATATATATATATATATAACCTTTGGTTCCACACGTGGCAATCTTGCGATGTTCACGGTCCACGGTGAATGTACTTTTTGACTATTACTTTTCTCGTGGATAAAAGATTACGAGATGACTCGTTCTAGGTGTGGGTGGATGCCGCTACACAAGTCTTCTTCTCTCTTGGTCCTGGTTTCGGAGTACTTCTTGCTTATGCCAGCTACAACAAGTATCATAACAATGTTTACAAGTAAGTTGATAAATATTCGAATAAAAGTTTTTGCTAGATAATAAATTAAAATTTATTTCAGAGATGCATTGTTAACGAGCTTGATAAATAGCGCAACCTCATTTGTAGCTGGTTTTGTTATCTTCTCAGTGCTAGGATATATGGCACGTGCGAGTGGAAAGTCTATTCAAGATGTTGCTACTGAAGGTCCTGGATTGGTTTTCATTGTTTATCCGGCTGCAATAGCCACGATGCCAGGCTCAACCTTTTGGGCCTTGATTTTCTTCATGATGTTGCTCACTCTTGGCCTGGATAGTTCTGTAAGAAGCATTTTAGTAATTAACCTTTAGGGGGACCGACATAGCTACAAACGGAGTATCACGTTTTATACTATAATTTTATGAATCAAACGTAGTTTCTTCGCATTCCATTTAAATATTTAAATTGGAGGTATATTCAAATTGATTGTTATTAAATGTTATTGTTAGATGATTTTTAATACAATCATGATTTTGTTATATTTTATTAGATTTGTAATTGTACCATTTGTTGAATTCTGTTGAACCTTTTACTTTACTCTTGCTGAATAATGATTCTTGATCATAAATACGTTCGAAAACCTCTGTTGTATATAGTACTATACTTCAAACAACAATTGTCTGTCGCCTAAGAGTTAAAACTTTAAACCATGATAACTAAGTCTATGTTTGAATGACCTTGTCATTCAACGAAATCACGTAAACTACGTTAAATTGTTCGCTCTTTTAACAAGCATAATACGTGTTTCCGCAGTTCGGAGGTTCTGAGGCTATAATAACAGCACTCAGCGACGAATTTCCGCTGATTGGTAATAATCGTGAGATTTTTGTGGCTTGTTTGTTCACGCTCTATTTTGTCGTTGGACTGGCTTCCTGTTCACAGGTAACTTGAAATTTTCATATGTTTACAACTTACATTTGCATAATAATTCAATTTTGGTGAATAATTTTCAGGGTGGTTTTTACTTTTTCCATCTGCTCGATCGGTATGCTGCTGGGTACTCGATGTTATTTGCCGTATTGGCAGAGTCAATTGCCGTTAGTTGGATATACGGCGCCGATCGTTTCTGTGCCGACATCAAAGACATGATCGGTTTTGCGCCTGGAATTTACTGGCGAGTCTGTTGGAAATTTGTTGCGCCGATTTTCCTCATGGTAACTCGATCTTATAATCTACACAATGATCCGTAAATTTAAAACAAATTTTATTAATTTAAAATAACATTTTTTTAAACAGTTCATTATTGTTTATGGACTCATGGGTTACGAGCCACTGTCTTACGAGGATTACGTTTATCCAGTTTGGGCGAATATATTGGGTTGGCTAATAGCATTCTCCTCGGTTGCGATGATCCCAGGAATGGCGATATATAAAATTATTGTTACACCGGGAACGTTCGTTCAAAGAATAAAAACGCTGACGACACCATGGAGAGACACACAACAAAGGAATGCAGACCTTGCTTCTGTTGCTAACGGAGCAGTCAGACGTAGTTTCTTGGACGAGCAGGATCTGAGTAGTCAGGACCAAGAATTGACGAAAGAACAGACCGAAGTTATGATTCCAACCAGCGAGGTGGTACGCGGCGATCCACCACCGGAGCCAGTCTAGGACAGTGCGGTTGTGATATTGCATGGTGCGCGATTTCAAGTTTATCTTTGCTAAAATGGAATTTAATAAAATCAAGTAAGTTCCATTTTTATTTTACGTCACTTTTTTTTTAATTTCAAAATAAATTTTCTTTTATCTGTTATGAGTTTTTTTGATATTTATTTTAATCGCAAATAGAAAATATATAAACGCTTATCTGTAAATAAAGCTATCGTACGTAAAGTAGACGACGAAATGAAAAGAATGCTCTTGTTAGTAAAATTATATCCATTGCGGCATTGTAAAAAGCATGTATAGTCATGACAAACAAGCGAAACAATCGAATTTCTTAGATACCAGTAGAATTAAATTCACGATTTAATCTTGTCTGTTGCGTTATTGATAATTATATATATATATATTATATCCCTTGTTATAGAATGTTTTCCGCAGATACAATTTATATAGCGTTTATGTAACTCAAAAATAGATCATGTATTATACTCGTTTTATGATATTATTGTTAAATTATTGAATTCATAGATTTTTGTAATGTTTTCATTATGGGCTACGACTTGATCTATGATGGGTCAGATTAAGATTTTAGTCACAATTGAAATTTTCACGAGAATTTAAGAGAACGTGACTATAATGAATTAATATAATGTTTTAATCCTTAAACGTATTAGTTGAATCAGTATTTGTTATATTTAATAATATTCGCTTATTGGTACTTATTTATTGTAAGTATCATAAAAATTTGGTCGAAAACCAAAGAACCTATGACAAGTAATATTAATTCGCAAAAGAATTTAGCACTTGTTTGAATAGAATTTAAGCGTTTTCCGAGTTATATAATTAGAAATTAACTCAATAAGTATTCTATATACACACTTGGCATATGTATGTACAATATAGTTTATATGTTGTTGTCGCATTGAAAAAGTCTGGATTAACCTGGATTCAATACAAATAGCAAATATATTTTATACATCGCATCTGAGCTGTGGCCGCAGCCATTGGTAGCAGCTCAGGCCTTGTTAATATACAATGTATTCTCATGACGAAAATGAGGTATTGTATCGCGAGACATTAGTGGAAACTTAGGGATCAACGTTGGACCAGCTTGCAAATACAAAACGACGAATAAAACTTACACCAAACACCAGATGTACATTTACTATTCGACTTTCGAAGACTCAATCAAAAGTAAATTCGATACGAGAGTTTTGCTTGTTCGTATAACAGTTGAATTGCGCGCTTAAATGATATTATCGAAGAATATCGAGACGAGTTTCACGTCTGAAATATTTTTTCCTTATTCATACATATATTCGAAATTGAACAAGTTTAGCGCTCGATAGATATTATGATATGCACAAAAATATCAATGATAACTACTTGTTTGCCAAAACCACGACACATGCTCGCACAAGAGCCATATTGAGTGAGCATTTGCCAAAAAAAAGAATATATTACTTATGATTGTATAGCAGTACACATGCATTTAATTTTCATTTAGAAGAGAATTTTTAAAGACTGCTTACCCAAGATGTGAATATCCGTAGTTGATATATTGTTTTACGACAATGCACACACATACACACACCGCGAAGTAATATCTACGTGTAAAGCTAATTTTGTCAAATAAAAAAATTTGTTTCTTTAACCACAACAGCGTTAAAAATTTGTTATGTATTATAGTGTCTAGACGTCTAGAGTACTGAGATAAAAATCGATTTGAACGAATTTTCTATTTCGCGATCCATCTTTAATATAGATAACAAGCGCCAAAGGATTCGGTCCCTCTAATAGACCTTCCATGGTAAGAATCGACAAAGGTTGTATCATTGCGAGTTATATACCCAATAAGTATCGAAAATAATAGTTACGTACTTTTTTCCTCAAACACAGGAATCACCGTCTTCTAATTCGAGATAATCCGCCAAGAGAATTATTAATGAACTGTGTTGAATGCGAGGGCACGACGGAGTCGAAGACTTTCAGTGCAATTACGAAGACAGGAAAAAGAGCTCTTCGCGAATCAAAAATATATTCTATGGAAGCTTTGTTTTCTACTTTTTGACGAGAGAATAATATTATCGATGGAAATCGCACAGGAGAGTTTTAATATATTTATGATTTCTGGCGTTTGGCGACCTGTTTGTTGGACGTCGGGTGGAAAGAAAATGATGTATTCGGTTTTTACATCATTCGTGCTGTTCTCAGTATATACAATGGTTGCTTTTGAAGTAGGAGATATCGTTATGAATGTTAGAAACTTTGACGATTTTACTAATAGCTGTTACATGCTCGGTGCAATGATAAACGTCTGTGCTAAAAGTACAAGTATGGTGATTCATCGCAAAGAAATTATCGGTTTGGTTGAGACTCTTTTTGATCATCCTCATAAGCCTACGTGCAACATGGAAAAAAGTATCAAAGCCAAATTTGATAATATAATCAGGTCAGTTATAACAGGGTTGGTTATATTATCAAGTTTTTCATCAATATTATTTAACTATTTTCTCTTCTCAATATGATGAGATGTAAATTTTTATATTAGTATTCTTTCAGAATAAACACTATGCGTTATTTGACAATGGTTGCCGTTAACGCAGTAGGTTTCATTGTTCGAGCTCTAGTTTGTTTGAAAGATGGAACTCTACCTTATCCAGCTTGGTATCCATTCGACTTCTCGATACGGTCAATTTATTTCTTATTTTGGTTTCATCAATTCATCAGCGTCTCAATATTAGCATGTACAATTAGTCTCGCTATGGATACGCTTATACCTGGGTTCATGTTTCAAGTTTATGCTCAATTAGAAATTCTCAAATATCGCCTGAAAAATTTAACAAAAATTAAGAATCATACAAATTTATGCAAATATAGATACTTTGCAAGTTGCGTTGAACACCATGATTCAATATTCAGGTAAATTCAAATACACGTAACAAAAGTTATTTATTAATGTTGACATTTTTGTTATTTAATTTTAGATATGCCAATACACTAAATTCGACTTTTAAATCCGTATTTTTCTTTCAATTTGTGGTGAGCACAACAGTATTTTGTACAACAGTGTATCATTTATCGGTCATCCATGACACGATGAGTGCTGATTTCATATCATCGATTTTTTATTTAGGCGGATGTATGATGCAAATCTTCTTATACTGTTGGTGTGGCAATGAAATTACATTACAAGTAAATAACGTCAAATAAGTAAACTGTGAGAGGAATTAATTCGTTCATTTTTATTCATAGAGCTTAGATATATCAAATACGGTTTACAATATGGACTGGACGTTGCTCTCACCTTCGAGACAGAGAGATTTAATGATCATAATGATGCGTTCCACGATTCCTATAAAATTTAGCAGCAATTTTCTCGTAACAATATCAATTGACTCATTTGTCAAAGTATGAACGTAATTTCATATTCACGATGTGGTTTTTCATAATAATCATATGCACTTTTTGCAGATATTAAAAACTTCTTATTCAGCATTTAACTTAATGAAAAAAACATCTGATTAAATGCTCGAGCTAAAGTGAATTATTTTTTTAATAGCATTTATATCTAATATTGGATTGAATTTCATTGAAGAATGTTATTCAATATTTTACTATGTAATTTTAACTGGAAAACACACTAAGAATCTCGTGAGACACGCTGGAATGAACTACGTGATTTGAATCTCACATTTGGTTTTTTTCCTGTTTATGTATTAACGTTAGTTTCTATACTGATAGAATAAAGACAAACAAACTGTCTAATAACCTCTTGAAAGTTTTATAACGGTTCTACGGAAGTTGGAGGGTAGTAGCGATCAAAACCTCGCAATTGAGGACGACGTTTCATGATTGCTGGATGCAAAATTCCGCACCTTTGTATTATCGCGTAAAACATTCATGAGTCAACCCTTTTACGAGAAAATTTGTAAAATAATTTATGTGTCAACGCCAAAAATCGATAATCACTTCTAGAACGATTAAACGAGATATTTTGCAAATTAATTTTTCATTCGTGTATTGATTCTTGCGATATGGCAAAAGGGGCGATGATCGAACGGCATTACCCATCTATGTCTTCAAACAATCTGCTATTATGGCTGTAATTCCACTCAGTTGTAAGATATTAACGTATTGCGGAATTTGGCGACCAAGCGGTTGCACATCGGGTGCACTGAAATTTCTTTACAATGTATTCTCCGTGAGCACAGTGTCAATGCTATGTTTATTGGTGACAATGCAGTTACTAAATTTGGTGATAAATCGAGAAGACTTGCATCACTTGATCGATGATAGTTTTCTAATCATGCCTGTCTTGACTGTGTGTTGTAAAATGATCACGATATTGACATATAGGGACAGAATCATGGCATTGATCAACTCGTTGCTTCGTGATCCTCACAAGACGCGCAATATATACGAAGATGTGATAAAGGACAAATTTTATAAGATAAATAGGCAAGTTTTTTACATTTGACCATTCTTTTAATCGCTCACTTTTACTAAATAACTCAAATGAATTACAGCTTGTGGACTTATTCTTACGCTCGTTTGAGTGTTTTCGCAATAGTCATGTTCAGTGTGAAGTCGATCTTCACCTTCAACGAGCGCACCTTGCTGTCACCGATGTGGTGCCCTTACGATTACACCGCATCTTTGTTAGTCTTTACAATTTTATGGAGTTTTCAGTTGATAAGTTTACTGATAGGAGCAAGTGTCAATATTGGTACGGATACAATGATCATGGGACTGATGATCAATGTCTGTGCACAATTAGAACTCCTGCATTGTCGTCTAACACAAATATCAAGAACGAAATACAAAATCCATTCAGAGCTGTTGGACAATTTAGAAAACATAGAATTCATTGAAAAAAGGGCTCTAGCTGAATGCATTCGGTTCCACAACAAAATTTACGAGTATGTTCAGCATTGAATTTAAAACGTATTGAATTAATAATATCAGTAATTAATTAATTTTACTTACAGTTATGCTCGTCAACTGAACATTGTTTTTAATCCAATAATTTTCGTTCAGTTTTTTATTAGTTTGAGCAGTTTTTGTTTGACAGTATACCAGTTGTCTACTTCGGAATTATTTTCAGTAGAATTCTGCGCAGCTATGATGTATTTTGGTGCCATTTTGAATGAAACCTTTTTATACTGTTGGCATGCTAACGAAGTTACATTAAAGGTATTTCTTTTTTCCTTTATTATTTTGGTAGAATAATTCATGGTAGGTAATTTCTTATTCATCTTCGTAGAGCATGCGCACAATAAACGACATATACGATGTAGATTGGATGGAACTCAATATTGGGGAACAGAAAAAATTGTTAATCATGATGATGCGAGCCAAGATTCCAATTAAATTTACGAGTAGTTTTCTCGTATCTCTGTCGACTCAAACATTTGCTATGGTCGGTATAGTTATTCAAAACATCCTAAACACCTTTAATCATTGTCTTTTTTAATCATGCAGATGCTCAAAACATCTTATTCAATTTTCAATTTGATGAAAAATCGCTAAAAAGGTGATAAATTACATAATAAGAATGTTGATGAAATGAAATTAACAGTTACAGATTATCTGTTACTTTCCTTTAAATTAGCGATATCGTTAAATTAGTCTATAATAATGATAAAATTCAAATATTGTGTATTGATCGTTCACAAGCCAATAAATTAAATTTTTCACAATAACTTCACGAACACTCCTGATAATGATTTTATTCAACATCTCAGCATAAAAAAAATAATTATTCTTGACAAATTTGAAAAATTTGTAGACACTTAATTTTTCGGTATCATTTTTTACTTTATTAAATGAATAATTTATGATTGAGCTAACTGCAGAAACGATACCTGTAAAATATATAATTTCAAATAATAATTCTATATCAAATCAAGAAAGACTGAACATGAACAGTGAAAAGATAACGAGAATTTCCTTGTCTCTATACTGCAATTATCTTTTCAATGTTTCACAGAGGTTTCCCTTTCGAAACACTCACAAATGGAGAAGCATTATTTCCAACCGATAATCAGTATCAAATAGATAATTTGAAAGACCCCTTATAGATGAATACTTAATATGAAAGTATTGATTGCAGCAAAATAATAATAAACCTAAGATGCAGTGAGAAGATTTTCATACTTTGTAAACTCCGGAAGTTTATCGTGATTTGAAAATCATGGAGGTAGTACCACTCAGCCGTCAGGTGTTAATGGCTTGTGGAATTTGGAGGCCAGAAGAATGTTCGTTCAAGATTTTCATATACCTCTACAATATTTATTCTGCAATAGCAATATCAATGCTTTATGTCTTAATGTTATTCCAATTTTTACATCTAATAATAAATCGATCAAATTTACACAACATGGTAGATGACAGTTTTCTTCTCATGTCTATACTCAGTGTGTGCTGTAAAATGGTCACTATTTTGATTTGTCGAAACAGAATAATCGTTTTGATAAATATATTACTCGAAAAACCTTACAGACCACGTAACGAGGAAGAAGATGAAATTCAGTTAAAATATGATGGTATTTACAAGTGAGTAAATGATAAAAATATATTTGGTTTAATCAAAATTTATATTCTCAAATTGAATTTACAGGGTATGGGCCAATTTTTTCGGACTGCTGAGCGTTCTCACCGTATTATCGATCACTTTGAAATCTCTCTTCGCTTTTGGAAACCGAACTCTAGTGTTTCCAATATGGTGCCCTTACGACTACTCGGCTTCACTGCTGGGGTTTTCTATTATATGGTTTTTTCAAATCATGTGCCTGTCAATCGGGGCCAGTGTAAATTTCGGAACAGATACATTGATAACAGGCTTGATGATAAATACCTGTGCGCAACTAGAATTATTGAGAATCCGTCTTCAACAATTAACCAAATTGAAAAATTATTCAAAATCTGATTTGCTATTTGATCCCTCAAACATCAAAAAAATTGAGAAGCACTTACTTATCGAGTGTGTTTATTTTCATGAACATATTTATGAGTAAGTTAATGATAGATATTTAGTTCATGGTTTAACACATTATTTTTGTTATTATTATACAATAATTTCAGATTTGCTCATAGACTTAATATGGTTTTTAATCCAGTAATATTTATTCAGTTTTTCATAAGCATGTCTATATTTTGTTTGACGATATTCCATTTATCTACATCAGTGCTATTTTCTGTGGAATTCTGCGCTGCTCTCATGTACCTTTGTGCAGTATTGAACGAAACTTTCTTATATTGTTGGCACGCCAATGAAGTCACATTAAAGGTATAATTGTCAATTCGTATCTTGTTTGACATAATAATACATAATTTATAAATTTTTAGAGTATTGATACAATTAAAGATATATACAGCATAAATTGGATGAATTTCGATGTAAGTCAGCAAAAACATGTACTGATAATGATGATGAGAGCAAGAATTCCAATCAGATTCACAAGTTGTTTTCTTATCACATTGTCTACGGATTCATTCCTTATGGTTTGTAATGCATAAGTAATGAGAAACTATTATTTTAATCATATTCTTTTTTGCTAACTGTATCTTTTCTTTATCAACCAGATACTTAAAACTTCTTACTCCATTTTCAATTTGATGAAAAGACGTTAAAAATTCGTTAGCCACATAATAAAGTATAGTTACAAATTAAATTCGAATCGTACTTATTCAATTATTTTTTTTTTAGGTTTATGTATTGTTTATTTCTAAAAAACATTGCACATTTCCATCTTCCACTAAATTTAAATATAACTCGCACTGTTCTTATGTCAAAATGAAACCATTAACTCGACAAAGTTCTAAATGAAATGACAAGATGATTTAATTTTCAAGAAAATCTCATACTTATCAGTTTCATCAAAATTATATGAAAAGAATTACTAAAATACAAAGTGACAAACGAATGTATGAAGTAGGCTCCAGTGTATGTACAAATTATCTCATCAATTTTGTACGAAGGGTTTATCGTTAGTAGAAATGCTAGTTGTAGTTGTTGCAAGAAGTATATTATTATGTAATTATTGTAAGGGGAACTGCTTTCATGGGTGAATTCTTAATTAACGTTCATCCTTCTATCGAGGCAAGTGGCAACAGCCAATCCTCGTCTTATTGTCGTCAGAATTCTAATTTATAACTCATTGATGTACGTTGTATTATGTCGCCAGTAGATCTCAGTTTAACCGTGTTGGGATTATGCGGAATTTGGCGATTGGAATTCTGGTCATCCGGTATTTACAAACATCTTTATGGTTTATTTTCCATGATTTCGTATTCAATGTTTTCCATGTTAATGATATTACAAGTATTAAAAATTGTAATAAATGGAAAAACTTCGGAAAGTCTAGTCGAAGATACTTATTTAATTATGCCGGTATTCATCATGTTTTGCAAAATGACGGTCATATTAATTTCACAAAATAGAATGGTAGATTTGATGAACACGTTATCGAATGAACCGCATAAAGTTCGTAACGAAGAAGAAAAAATTATACAAGGAAAATTCGATGATATCAATAGGTGAGTTTTCAAAATATGTTATTTGTTCATTTAATGAACATTACATTATACATACTTTTGAAATCTGATTTCTTAGAACCTGGACGAATTTTTACTCTCGATTATATGGAATGACTTTAGTAACATTTACACTGAAGGCTCTATTTAGCTTTAAAGATTTTACGCCGTTAATTCCAGTGTGGTGTCCATACGATTACACCGCTTCAACATTGGGTTTCGGTATTTTATGGTTTTTTCAAATATGGACTATGTACATTGGTAGTGGAACGAACGTAGGGGTAGATACATTAGTGGCGGGTTTCATGATAAGCGTTTGCGCTCAGTTAGAGCTACTGGAAAATCGTCTTCTACAACTATCGCGATTGAAAGATAAGAACTGCATAGAGTTGGAAAATTCATCATTATCTCCAAAACCAGAAAAAGAGAAACTTTCTGAATGCGTACGTTTTCATAATGACATATATAAGTACGTCATTTGAATATTCATATCATACGATAGATTAGACACACGATTATTAACTTATTCCAAAAGCAAAATTCTAACGAATTGAAAATTAATGCTATTTGCAGATTCGCTTCTCAAGTCAATATAATTTTTGCTCCAATTTTTTTTGCGCAATTTGTTATAAGTATGATTATGTTTTGTCTAGCGGTTTATCATCTGTCTACTACCGAAATGTTTTCCGTTAACTTTTTTGTGGACTTGTCGTATATAAGTGTCATGCTGAATGAGTCATTTTTATATTGCTGGCATGCTAATGAAGTTGCTTTGAAGGTATTGATATTGAATTGATAATTGAATTGATCTCATACTAATCAATTTCATGTATGTATGAGACACTGAAAAACTTGATATATAAACATTGATATCGTCATTATTCACAGAGTACCGATATGGTATACAGTGTATTTCAAACAGACTGGACAGTCCTTGGTGTCAAAGAGCAAAAAGACCTGATGATGATGATGATGAGAACAAGAACGCCTATCAAATTTACTAGCAGCTTTCTCGTTACACTGTCTATTCAGTTGTTTGTCACTGTGAGTAATATTTGACTGTAAATTCATTTTATTAATGATTAATTTTGTGACACGTTCTTCCAAAATTTAACAGATCCTCAAAATATCGTACTCCATCTTCAATTTAATGAAAAGTCGTTAATTTTAACAAATTGTAGTAAGAAACTAGTTTTAAAACAAATACAATTTTTTAACAGTGAGAAAAAAATGGAATTCATATATACCAATGAATAAAACCTGTTTACATTCAAAAGCGATATATGCTATTGCACTATTACCCAAAGTGTGCAAAATACAAACACAAAGATTAGATTAAAAATGTATCAATATTCATTTTTATAATCAATTAAATTCACAATTTGAAATTTTCACACAAACTATATAATGATAAATATTTTTTGGCATTGTCAAATCGTAACATATTGATTCAATTTTTTTGGTGTTCTTACACTTCTGAGTAACATGATTCTATTATAAATTAAATGTATCAATGTAGTACTCACCTGCACGAGTGGACATCAACTTTTGAGCGAACCAATAATAATGAAGATGGTGTGGAAAATGTGTAAAATAGAATCCAAGTGAAAATTATAAAATAGTAGCGAACGCAATCTCAGTATGTAATTTAATCTCAGTTAAATAGCGTAATTCTTCGGGTTAGCGTGCATATAACTGCATATTATTACCTTTTGCTGAGCTGTAATTAAGGCTTGAATTTTTCACCAAAAGTCTTCGGAGTCGTATCTGAATAGTTAGTACTATAGATCGATAATTGAATAGATAATCCGTGACAGACCCTTTGCATATGAATCATTAACCCGCATGTGTCTATTGACCAAGACGAAACAATAACGATAAATGTTTCCATAAAAACATTTTCATCGAGAAACCGATCATTTTCGTTACTTTGAGAAGGTAAAGTTATGGAAATAGTTCCACTCAGTCGTAATGTGTTATCATTTTGCGGAGTATGGAGGCCTGTATCATGTTCCTACAATCCTATAAAATTTTTGTTCAATATTTATTCCGTGATTACAATTTTCATGCTTTACACGTTGATGTTCTTTCAATTTTTGCACTTGATGATAAATCGGCCGGAGTTACATGATTTAATAGACGACAGTTTCTTACTCATGTCAATACTTATCGTTTGTTGTAAAATGGTGACAATTTCAATTTGCCAAAATAGAATAAAAATTCTGATAAATATACTGATCAACGCGCCACATAAAGCCTACAACGAAGAAGAAGAGAATATTAAACAGAAATACGATAGTATTAACAAGTAAGTATTACCTATAATTACATTTTAAAAACCGAAAACTGACTCTGTTTAAATCACAGTGCGTGGACCAATTTTTACTGTAGACTGAGCGTTTTTACTATAATTGTTATTATTTTGAAATCAATTTACGCTTTTGCCGATCGAACATTGCTGTTTCCCATCTGGTGTCCTTATGACTACTCGAATTCGTTGGTCATCTTTTCAATTATCTGGGTCTTTCAAATACTGAGTTTAATTATCGGTGCCAGCGTTAACTTTGGAACAGATACCATGATCACAGGATTGATGATCAATGTTTCCGCTCAACTCGATCTTCTAAGAGTCCGTCTGAAAAATTTAACCAAAATGAGAAAAAATTTGGGATTGGATTCACCACAAAACACAGAAATTTATGAGAATATTGAAAAAGAAGTACTGAAAGAATGCGTGATTTTTCATAAACATATTTATGAGTACGTTAACCACAATCGATCAATCAATCCTCTTTTTTAAAAAAAAAATTTCAATGTCTTTAGATTCTCTCGACGACTCAATATCGTCTTCAACCCAGTCATTTTTGCTCAATTCTCGATAAGTATGATGATATTTTGTTTGACGGTATTCCACTTGTCCACTTCGAAAGCTTTTTCGATGGAATTTTGCGCTGCTTTGATGTATCTTTGCGCAGTTCTAAACGAAACTTTTTTATACT
This sequence comes from Goniozus legneri, assembly GCA_003055095.1. Lineage (NCBI taxonomy): Eukaryota > Metazoa > Arthropoda > Insecta > Hymenoptera > Bethylidae > Goniozus > Goniozus legneri. Next base: position 296,003 of record NCVS01000300.1, read on the forward strand.
GCTGGCACGGTAATGAAGTGACGTTGAAGGTAGAATGTTATGTTCTTATTAATGAATGGCAGCATAAAGAACGCTTTCAAGCCCAAAATGAAACTCACGATAATTAAATACGATACTGTATAAACAATTAATTTCTTACAGAGTATAAGCACGATTGATGATGTGTACGCAATAGATTGGATGGATCTCAGAGTACACGAACAAAGGGATCTTCTGATTATGATGATGCGTTCCAGAATACCTATTAAATTCACGAGCAGTTTTCTCGTCACTTTATCGGCTCAATCGTTTGTCATGGTTAGTTGAATTATTCATATTCTTCTTCTTCTACGTTATGTAATTAATAATTGCTTTCCTGTTGCCTGTACAGATACTTAAGACATCGTATTCCGTCTTCAATTTGATGAAAAACTCCTAAAATCTGTGTAGTTTTTAATATCAAATATTGAAAGTATTGTTTCGTTAGGTTTGAATAAATTCTAATACTGGCGACTTGACCAATTTAATTTTATACAATGGTAGAGGAAATGAAAATTCGTATTTTTCAAAATAACATTCCTCAGCCAAAACAAGAAAATTTCCTAATATTCTGTTTCATATCTGCCATAATTTTCGAAATATTATTTATTTATTTAACTTTTTATAGTTTTTATTAAATCATTATTTTAACCACAAAATAGGGTAAATAAAATTTTCTGGCGAATTTTATTGTGCAATATTGTAAGAAGAGATATAATGACAAAAAAATTATTTACCCTGCTGTGCAAGCTTTGTAACCTCTAAAAGGTTCTCCACAATTGCATACAAAAGTGCGAAACTCGCTTCGTACATGTGATCCTGCCTTCATTGTAGATATATATATGTATTTATATACGCGCGAGCCGCGAGAGGCTGGGAAAAAATGGCGGACGAACAGGTGAGTTACCGATCAAAATATAACATGCGACATCGATAAAGTTAATATCCCGAGAAGAGGAGGAAATAATTACGGAAATTGTGTAGTAAGGGTACTTAGCTAGGAAAATTTGTTACGAGTTGTGTGGTATCATGTGATACGTATCATGACATGTTTTCGACGTTCTCTGTTGTGTAGAACACCACTAGCAAATCAGTAGAATCTACGATGGTGTTGCCGGACAGAATATAAAGTGATTCACAAATTTGAGTTTACTGGCAAGAATTGCAACGACGACGAGAAATAAACAATTTTTAATTACAAGTAGTGAACAATCGTATCATAAATAGTTTATATATTAAATATGAAAACTGTGCTTGCTAGTGTAATGAAATTAATTGAATGATAATCTCGGTGGACTTTACGGTTTGAGATACACTCTCGTGAACTAATACAGTCAATAATTAAAAACTACTTCTCTTTCGTATCGTATTTATTCTTTTGATCGAATCACGATTGAATAATAAATAGCGGGAATTCAGCAACAATTGATTTACATTTTTTCATATTTTTCTACATTACTGGAACGTTATATCGCGTTGCGTGAAAGAATCTACACGCGAAAATTTGTTATTACAGTATGTTTAGTCGGTTAAATCTAATCTTCATTAATATTATGTTGACTTTGATTGATTAAAATATTATTCTTAAAATGAAATATGTACAAATAAATATGATTTTATCGTTCTGTTTTGATAATTGTCATAGTATTGTTATATTTCATTCTTATTGTACATCAAGCGCTATAACCTCTAAAAATTTCACATGACTTTTGCGGCAAATTATTTTCTGTTGTGTTTACAATTTCATAAACAATTAATATCATTCACTTTCGTGCGATAAAATCATTTCAAAAAAATTTCGTTCAGTAATTAATATTTTATGCATAAATCAATAATTCGTAAGATCGTTTTAACTTTATTCTTATTCAAATATTTTTTTGTTTTGTTATTTGAAATTCAGAACAAAAATGATAATTACTCTATGCTCCATTATTGGGTTAATTATTTTCGTTAAATGAATTAATCTTTTTAATTAATTACGAAATTAAATCCAAAAACATTTTATTAGTATCATTTTTGTAGTTCATTATAAAATAGAAACTGAAATTTCTTGTTTTAAAATACTTCAAATACAATGATTAAACTACAAAATGAAATGTTAAAATTAAACTTATAGGCTGCGCATATCTAAATGGAAACATTAAAGTACAACAATAGACATTGTCATTAAGAATGGATCACATACAGGAAGTACGGCAATTGGAGTTGCTTTGCAAACAGTTATATGAATCTCAAGATTCTGTTCACCGAGCTGAGGCTGAAAAAGTTCTTGTTGGGTTTCAAAATGCACCTGATACACTTACCAAATGTCAGCTTCTATTGGACCGGGGAGATTCGGCTTATGCTCAGTTGTTAGCAGCAACTACTTTAACAAAGTTAGTCTCTCGATCTGCTCAAGCGCTAAGTTTACAGCAGAGACTTGATATTCGTAAGTGCAAACTGAAACTATATTATTTTGCAATTCTGTTTTTACATATGTTAATTAATTGTTACTAATTATTTTTTTACTTGTGTAGGAAATTATGTTCTCAATTATCTGGCAACCCAACCCAAGTTGCCTAACTTTGTAATTCAAGCTTTAGTTACTTTATTTGCAAGGATATCGAAGCTTGGTTGGTTCGACTCTGATAAAGATGAATTTGTCTTCAGGAATGTTGTTACTGATGTCGCAAAATTTCTTCAAGTTAGTACTCATTTGTTTCAATTATTGCAATTTTTCGTTATACAGCTATAATGTTATTAAATAATTCATGTAGGGTTCGGTAGAACATTGTATGGTAGGGGTACAATTACTGTCTCAATTGACATGTGAAATGAATCAGATATCCGAGGCTGATGCAAATAGATCTCTAACAAAACACAGAAAAATTGCAAGTAGTTTCAGAGATACCCAACTTTTCGAAATATTTAGGTTATCTTGTTCATTATTAGGAACTGCTAGAGAAAATTGTAAAAGTTTGAATTTTAATGACGAAGCACAGGTGAGTGATTGTATATATTTTAAATTCTTTCAGTTCTTTTAAACAAAACTTTCACATTTGTATAAATTCTTTTCAGCATGGTTTAATGACACAGCTATTGAAACTGGCACAAAATTGTTTGACCTTCGATTTTATTGGCACATCGACTGATGAAAGTTCAGATGACTTGTGTACAGTGCAGATACCAACAAGTTGGCGTCCTGCATTTTTAGATTTCACAACATTGAAGTTATTTTTTGACTTATATCACAGTTTACCAAATACACTGTCTTCTTTAGCATTATCATGCCTAGTGCAAATAGCTTCTGTCAGAAGAAGCTTGTTTTCCAATACCGAAAGAGCTAAATTTCTTACTCATTTAGTAAATGGTGTAAAACACATATTACAAAATCCTCAAGGCCTCAGTGACCCTGGAAATTATCATGAGTTCTGTAGATTATTATCACGTTTAAAAAGCAATTATCAACTAGGAGAATTAGTAATGGTGGAAAATTATCCAGAAGCCATACAACTTATTGCCAAATTCACAGTTCAGAGTTTGCAAATGTGGCAATTTGCACCAAACAGTGTGCATTACCTTCTAAGTTTATGGCAGAGAATGGTTGCATCAGTTCCTTATGTGAAAGCAGCTGAACCACACCTACTTGAAACATATACACCGGAAGTTTCAAATGCTTATATTACTTCAAGATTAGAATCTGTTGCTGTAGTAGTGAGGGAGGGTTTGGAAGATCCGTTGGATGATCTGGGTATGGTTCAACAGCAATTAGAACAACTGTCGGTAATTGGTAGATGCGAATATCAAAAGACTTGTACTCTATTGGTTCAGCTATTTGATCAAGCAGCTAGAACATACCAAGAGTTGATGGCTCAAACATCTTCTCCATCACAACAAATAGATATTACTATACAAGAAGGGCAACTGACATGGCTTGTGTACATTATTGGTACGTAAATCATAAAAATACAGTAATCAGTGTATGGATATTTTTTTTGGAATTGTAATAAACAATCTTTAAACAAAACTTTCTAATATATGAATAATTTCTGAAAATTTATTTGTTAATTCACAGGAAGTGCCATTGGAGGAAGAGTATCATTTAATAGTAATGAGGAACATGATGCAATGGATGGCGAATTATTGTGCAGAGTTCTGCAGCTAATGAACCTAACCGATTCTAGACTTGCCCAAGGAGGTTGCGAAAAACTAGAATTGGCAATGTTAAGTTTCTTTGAACAATTTCGTAAAATATATGTAGGGGATCAAGTTCAAAAGAATTCTAAAGTCTATAGAAGATTATCTGAAGTATTAGGTCTTAGTGATGAAGCAATGGTATTGAGTGTTTTCATTAGAAAAATGTAAGATTTTTTCCAATGATTTTTTTGTATATATATAATATAATCAACTTTATTAATTGAAATTGTTTTCAGAATAACAAATTTGAAATATTGGGGCAGAAGTGAACAAATAATTTCAAAAACTCTACAACTCTTGAATGATCTTTCAGTGGGCTATAGTTGTGTTCGCAAACTTGTCAAGCTTGAGGAAGTGCAATTCATGCTTAACAATCATACTGTATGTTGATTATTCAATTTATTGTACTTTATATTTATAATGCTATAGACATTTGATAACTTCGTTTCCATTTGATAACAGAGTGAGCATTTTCCATTTTTGGGAAATAATGTAGCTGTCACGGAAATGAGATGCCGATCAATGTTTTATACATCTCTGGGTAGATTACTAATGGTGGATTTAGGAGAAGACGAAGAAAGGTTCCACACTTTTATGGCACCGCTTACAGGTATAGCATAATATCTCTTTTTTAATTCAAATGAATGAAGAGTTCAAGTATCAATTCCAAATTTTTATAGATGCTCTTCAAAGTCTCGGTAGGCTAATGCAGGCAGCAGATACACCCTTATTTGCTGCTGAAGAAGCAAAAAAAGCGTTAATCGGGCTTGCCAGAGATTTACGGGGCTTAGCATACGCATTCAACACAAAGACTTCGTATATGATGCTTTTTGATTGGATGTATCCTTTAATATTATTAGTTTTTTTTCAATTAGGTTTTTTCAAACTTGTAATTTCCTTAACCAATATTCGTAGATATCCGAATTATACACCAATTTTACTACATGCTGTAGAATTGTGGCATCATGAACCACAAGTTACCACACCAGTTTTAAAATTATTTGCTGAATTAGTACAAAATAGAAGTCAGCGGCTTCAATTTGACGTTTCGTCTCCAAACGGTATATTACTGTTCCGAGAGGCGAGCAACGTTATATGCAGTTACGGTAATCGCATCCTCAATGTTGAAGTTCCAAAGGATCAAATATATCCATTGAAATTGAAGGGAATAAGCATTTGCTTTAGTATGTTGAAAGCTGCCTTATGCGGAAGCTACGTTAATTTCGGTGTGTTTAGATTATACGGAGACGAGGCGTTAGATAACGCATTGAATACATTTGTAAAGTTACTACTAAGCATACCTCAGAGTGATTTATTGGTGAGCCAAACTACTCGTTATAACTACTGTACTAATTCTTGATCAAAATTTAAATGAATATTTTTTCGCAATAGGACTATCCGAAATTGTCAGCGACATACTACGTTTTGCTAGAATGTCTTGCTCAAGATCACATGGCATTTTTGTCGACATTGGAACCTAGAGTGTTTTTGTATATTTTATCCAGTATCAGCGAGGGCCTCACTGCACTAGGTGCGCAAAAAGACTCCTACACAGGTCTGTGCGGCTGATTTTAACCTACTACTCTCCTCTATATTTTCTATGCCATGCTTTTGGAATTGCTCAATATTATGATCTTATTCAAATGAATATAATAGTAAAAAATGATCGTATTTATTCATGGAAGTCTGAATTTCTCCTTTTACGAGAAATTTAAAAACGATTTAATTGAAATTTTGAAAAGTCGGGATGTTTTATTCAAATTATGTCATGTGCTTTTTTGCATTGTCGCTTGGAATGTAAATTTGCCACTGGGTATTAGTTATTGCCACAGTGTGAAGAGATTGAGAAGAAAAAATTAATTCAAACGAAATACATAAATTTAAGCAGACAAATTCATGCACATATGAAGCGAATGAATTAAATCCACCAATATCATGACATAGGTAATATTAAGAGGATTGAAGTGAGTAGAGGCTGGACCCTTGAAGCTATGAATAATTTTTGTAGTTTATAGCGACGCACAATATGTAGTGCTTTTAAAACCTTTCTTTTTCTACCTTTATGCTATGTTAATGTTTATTAAAAAAAATTGTTTATTGTGTTCAATAATGTTTTTGCCAAAATAGATATACAAATGGGTCTAGTATAAAGTCAGTCGCACAGCTGAAATATTTGTTAAACACTAATGCTTGCATCCAAAATTGTAAGTTTTATATTGACTAACACATGTTTAGCTTACAAATATTCAAAATAATTCTTACATAATGTTCAATTAAATAGAAAGTTAATTTAATAGTTTCATAGTCTGATTGAAAGGTGAATTTCAATCAAAAAATGGACTATGAATCATGCTTAGATAACGCTGGAGCTCAATTGTCGTTGTCTGGCTTTTGATGATGATTATTTTTACACATTCTGATTAATAAGGTAATTTGTAACAGTAAACAGCTAAAACAAAATTACAGATACGATGGTGTGTACTGGCTGTTGCGCTACACTTGATCATATTGTGACATATTTATTTAAACAGCTCTACCAGAAAGGTATGTTTTACCCGGAAGTTTATGATTTTTCAAGTATAAAGATGAATTAAAGCGAATTAATTTTATTTATTAGCTGATGTTTATTCAGGAAAAAAGAACGCTGTTGTTCCTGGAGGAGGAGAGCTATTTTTACAAGTTTTAAAACAACACCCTGAAATTTTACAACAGATACTAAGTACTGTTTTAAATGTGATAATGTTTGAAGATTGTAGAAATCAGTGGAGCATGTCGCGTCCGCTTTTGGGTTTAATACTGTTAAATGAAGAAGTGAGTTACTAAAAAAGATTTCATCTGGTATATCATGAGGAAATTCAATTCATTTTGTTCTTTTTCAGTATTTTAATCAATTAAGAGAGAACATCATTAGAAGCCAGCCTGTAGATAAGCAAGCTGCTATGGCACAGTGGTTTGAAAATTTAATGGATGGAATTGAAAGGAACTTATTAACAAAGAATAGAGACAGGTAAGATGATGATTTTTGAATTGAATGTAACAAAAACATTATATTAAAAATTTATTTTCCCCAGGTTCACACAAAATTTATCAATGTTTCGAAGAGACATTAATGATTCGTTGAAAGGTCCCAATATGTCAGCTAATTCTGTTAGTGACATGATGACTTCGTAGTGATACTGCTCTCTTAAAACCAGATGGTTGTAGGTTCTTGCCTGCCAAATGCTTGAATGTGTGTGCGAATGAACTTATAAGTTATGATGAAAATAAGAATATGGTTTTAGATGAGTATAAAAGAAAATGAATTGAACAATATGTTTTACAACAATGCTGCTGATTGATTGGCTTCCTGTTCTTGAGAAGATGAAATCATTTCGAAATTTTTAATTATGATAATAATAGCTTATTATTATATCGATACCTCATTTAAATATTAAGATTTATCTTAACCTCTATAGATGAAGTTATTATATAACAATAACTTTATTATCCTGATTAGCAAGAGCAAAATTAAATATTTTTATTCTATAACTTAAATTGACAAAAATTCGATCCATGCTTGGTATTATTCTATTTTCAACGTGTATTTTCAAAAACTAATGTATGAAGATCGATTTAAGAAATAAGAAAAGTTTTATATTAATTACAAATATAAAACCGTTAGGTTTGAGATAGAGCATAATATTTTGTGTCAAATTAGGATTTACATCAAAAGTTCACTTGAAACGATAACTTTTTATATACTTTTTAAGTAGATTTACACTATCTTTTCAGATTGGATTATGAAAAATAAAATGCAATTTTTAAATTTGTAATGAACATTTTTGAATACAATAATTTGTTGAAACATTTGAAAAATATGCCTATATTATTGAAAATTTTGAGTTTCAAAAATCATCTTTATTTTGAATATTCAACTTTCATTGAATTGATATATATTTACAAGTAAATAGAACGGGAAGCCAAATTTTTTTATCCTACATTCTTGCACGGTATGCTTCCATTTATTCAACACTGAAAGAAGATTCCTAATAATTCATTGCTGAAAAATCTTTATCCAATCGGACGAAAATCTTTGATTCTTTTCAATAAATTTTGCGTTATTACTGGCACAATATGTAAAACTGAATGAACAACTATTTAGTCATAGAATTTTTTATTTAATTTGAATCAATGAAATGCATATTATGCATTCAAATACAAAATAATGTAATTAATGTACATGAAGAATATCATTGAATTTATATCGTACCTACATACTTTTACATAAAAAGTTATGAGTGCCTAACACAACATCAATAAAAGTGTCACTCACCATTGTTTGATAAAGATGATAATACAAGAATAAATTTTAAGTATCACCAGAGGCTCCTTAACTTTATTGGATGAAACTTTTTCATTGAATAATTTCGTATTTTTCGTTATTATTATATTTCTTAAATATGAATGTAATATACAAATAATTAACTCCAAAAAGTCTTGCTCGTAAGAGTAGGAATTGTCTGTATCGACGTAGTAAGTGACTAGATTTTGACAGTCGATCGATAAATATTTAAAGACCAAAAAGTCAGAAAGTTTACAGAAACGTCAGAAATTTTTATTCGATCAAAATTAGTTATTAATAATTACTGTGTATTTTCATATATATTTATTATGAATTTTTAATTATGAGATACGTTACCTTAATGTGATACATGTATGATACGTGTATTTTTATCAAATATATAAAATTTTCTAACCTATAAATCTTTTTGAATTAAACAAGTTCCAATTTTATAAGAAAAATAGAATAATGGCTGACAACAGTAATGATCCGTATGATATTAATGGTCAGCATTTCAATCCTAACATGTATTTTCAAAAATTATTAAAGGTTAGTTTTCTTAGAATTTTATATACATTCACTGAACATTAGGAATTTTCAAAAGTACCATAATGTACGCTATATGGCTTTAATTTTTAATAATTTTTCAGGATTGTAGTTTAAAACAAATTATGGATCATGAGGTTGAAATTATACGTGATACGCAAACATTACATTCCGATATGCAAACTCTTGTTTATGAAAATTACAATAAATTTATATCCGCTACAGATACAATTAGAAAGGTGAATAAATATAATCTAATAATGAAAATTGGAAGTTACTTATCTTTTATTAATTTAGATGAAAACTGATTTCAAAGAAATGGAAAATAGTATGGACTTGTTAGCTAAAAACATGGATAGCATCACATCATTCTCCGATCAAATTTCATCAACATTACAGGGAACGAGACAACAAATTTCCAGATTATCCTCTGTACATATGCTTCTGAAGAAATTGCAATTCTTATTTAAACTTCCTGGCAATTTAAAAATCAAAATAAACGAAGAAAACTATGCACAGGTATGTAATTTTACAATTTAAATGTATTTTTGAATAGCCATTCTCATGAAAATAATTATTTCGTTCAGGCAGTACAAGATTACATACACGCTCAAAGAGTATTGAAACAATATGGAAATATGCCTTCGTTCCAAGGTATTCAAAAAGATTGCGAAGAAATTTTGGAAGAGCTAAAAATTAAACTTCGGGCACAATTTCACAAAAAAGATGCTTCAACTAAGTTCTTGGCCGAGAATGTTGATCTCTTGCTTCAGCTGAAAGAACCTCCAGATTCATTGTGTACAGAATTCCTTACGCACGCGGAAACACGTTTAACCGAACAATTGGAAACTTTAAATGATATGTGCGAAAATGATATAATTGAATTTGTAGATACAGGTAGCTCCGGATTCTTGAACGATCTTTGCCTTATTGTCGCTTCCTACAACGAAATGTTCATCAACAGAACACATCTAGAAGATGAATTTACCGATGATTTTGAAGCAAATGCTTCCGTTAGATTAAACAATTTTATTCTAGCCAATATGAAGAAATATTTTGATTTAGTAGGGAAGAGAGTGGAAGATGTAGCCGATACAGCTATATTGGTTAGAGCAATCGATAGATTCCACAGAAAATTACAAACGTTAAATATGCTTTGTAAAGACACCGATTTTACGAGGTATTTATTTTTAACAAAAATTTTTTTTACGTCATAATAAATCAATTGTCCATTCTTACAGCAATGGAACTAATATTGTTATAAACGCTGGAAGAAAACAATGTCGTAACCATTTGCACGCTTTGAAACAACACTTGAATGAATCATTGGTAAAAGTGAGACAAACATTAGCAACGAAAATAACATTGGAAGGGGATGGAGGATTAGCTGAACTGGAGGCACTCTTAATTATGCCTACAATAGAAAAAGTCAAAGGAGTTTTACAAGACCTAATTGTATGTAATATTTTTTGTCCAAAATTGAATTTCTTTTCTAATATAATATTTTTGTAGGTATTTTTGCAACCAGATTTATCTTTTAGCACGAAACCACAATTTCTCGAAAGCTTTTGCGTTGACGAAGTCAGAGAAGGTTTGGTGGTAGGTTTTCTACATCATTTAACAACTACTGCGAGTAGTTTTTGCAGTGGATCCGATGTCCCGAAATTCCCACCAACGCTTTTACTATTATTGAGTAAAACGTGTATTGAATTTAAAGACAACAATGTTCAGTATTTGGTGAGTTGTACTGAAATAAAATAGAAAAGACCAAAAAGTTGAGAAATAATATAAAATATATTTTACTATTTAGTTATCGTCAACCGATGATTTATTCAACATCGGAAAATATAGAGGCTCCAACTACGTTGTAACTTCTACATCTGAAATCTGTGAGAATTTCCAAACCGCGGCACAAAACTTACTAAACCATTACGTCCGTATACAAGGCTTAGCCGTATCTCAAATGTTGCGAAAATCCATCGAGACTCGCGATTGGCTGCACACAATCGAACCGAGGACCGTACGAGCCGTCATGAAGAGAGTAGTCGAAGATGTAACTGCCATTGATTCTCAAGTCGCTACTTTATACGATGACACGGATGGCCAAGTCGATAGAAGTAGCGACAGTAGTAAAAAAACCCATAGGTAGAACGAAACAAACAATGAATCTATCTTTAGAATTTTCTTATTTCAAACGATCAATAAAATTTTATTACCGTTACAGCGCGAGTATATCTCGTCACCATTACCGATCAAATTGGTCTTCCTATACACCCAGTCACATAGATTCTTCGCTGGTAACGAACATACATAAACTATTTTCGGAGCGAATCGAAATATTTTCATCCGTGCAATTCAACAAGGCTTCTATTTTAACCGGCATCATCAAGATCAGTTTGAAGGTCCGTTAAAATTTTTCGTTAAATATTTCATTGAAAGATAGTTGGGTGTATTTCCAGAGCGTAAAATAGTACAATGAGTGCAGGTACTGCTAGTCAGCTGCAATGACAAAATAGCCAGTCCATTATCCACTTTTGCATCGCGATAATATGTTCTTGCGTTGCGCGTGTGTCACCCGTCTCGCGAATGCCGATTGCCTATGAGCGTTAAACGAGATAATCGAAAACAACGATTTCTTTTGCAGACTTTCCTCGAATGCGTGCGACTGCGTACATTCAGCAAATACGGACTTCAGCAAATCCAAGTCGACACTCACTATTTGCAATTGTACTTGTGGCGATTCGTTTCCGATGAAAAGTGAGTACGAAAGAGAATACGATAGATATTCATTATTCAACATTTTTTCTATCCTTTTTCAGTGTCGTTCATTTTCTACTGGACGAAATCCTTGGCAGCGCAGTGCACAGATGTTTGGAGCCAGTTTTGATGGAGCCAAGCGTAGTAGACATAATTTGCGAACGCGGATAGAGAGGAATTTGTGTTCAGAATATATATCATGAAAATTTTATTATATTTATAGTGCAATAAATCGAAACGAAACAGCCTTAATGTATTTATAAGAAGAGGAGAAATAAAATATAGTATTTGATGAATTTTTGGTAACGATCGACTGAAATTCTTTTCCACTGGTTTCATCGAGCCGCCCACTCATCCGAGGGTTGACCGTGGTGTCATGGTATTACGGTTTAACCATCGCGGTGTCACACGTCGCGATTCTCTTTCTCTGCGGTCTCGCTCGCTCGCACTTGTTTCCTACAGACCCCCTCCGTTTAACCCGACCAAAGTAAACCCATCAGTGCTTTGATGGCGGACCGTAAAGTAGTGGTAGGGTCAAACGATATTAATAAGGCTTAATTCTCCGCAATATTCTGCACTTTTGAACTTCACCGTTGCTAGTAATACGTTTCGATCTGTAAATAGCAACGAATTTTCAAAATTACGTCTCGACGCTGCAACGAAGCTAGACGGACGAATTTTTTTTTTTTTTTTAATACGGTTGGTCGAGTAGACTCGAGAAAAAAGGAAGAAGAAAAGAGATCGCTAACGAGAACGTTTTTACGGCAAACGGGGATAGCTGTCGTAACGTACGTGTAAGCTCCCTTGGCAGTGGCTCGAATTTAATTCGAACTTCCTCTCGTTGGATGAGATTCATTCCCCGAGTATCCGGCGTAGGCCTACGCACCGCATTCTGCCCAATTTAATAAACGCTTCTAAATTACCAGACCGAGAGAGGGCCGTGTTCGCATGTACCGTGCGCTCGACTATATCCCTCAATCATGAATTTCCTTGGAAACCCAGGATAGAAAATTTTTTCATCGCCCAGCGGAAAACCCCCGCGAATTTCCCCGTAAGATTTCTCACTCGTTGCGGAGTGGAATCGTTCATTTTTCAAAGCGAAGCGTAAAAATTCAGCGGAGCGAGGAGTATCGTAATGAAACTCTTCACTTTTTCTTCCACTCTCGGAACAATCGACGCATCTGGAAGAGCTCTCATCCATATTTAAATCGACAAGTATACTACGCGAGTGTTTACGTTGATAAACGAAAATAATCGTCTACGTGGCGAGTCGACATTCGGAGCCAGGGCGTACAGTGAAAAATTTCATTTCTTCCCGGTGTTTCTCTCCTCTCTCGCTGCTAGTGTTTTCCACATAGATACCGACTCGTTCCAATTTTTTTAACTCTCGTATGTATGCACAGTTAGCGAGCCGCGTAACGCGCCGGGCTATGCCGAGGAGCACGTGATCGCTGAAAACACCTGTGCATGTGCTCGCTATATACGCACACGCGGCCTAGCCGGCCGAAAGAAAAAAAAAGGAACGAATCAGAGAAACGAGAACGACGGCGAAATATTTCCGATGACACACACGCGCCATTCCGGCTTAAGCCGTTGCCACATATAGAGTTCGATAAGTCATTTTGCTCGAGATAATACAGAGAAGGAAGAAAAAGGAGTACTTGGTCGGAGTACAGCCAAATTTTTCTTCGTTTTCTATTTCTTCTCACTTTCTTCGAGATTAGTGTGAATATGGGCGAGCAGTGTGTCGTTATTGTGACGAGTTTTAATCTATCGATTTTTCGGTTCGTTCCGCTTAAACTTATCCCGTATCTTTCATTCGTACTCGAGAGAGCAGTGAATCGGTTAGTGAGGTTTATTTATTTCTTCTCGAGGGCTCTCGGAGGGTGGCCAGCTCGAGGGTGAAAGTATTAAGTAGGACTGGGCGCGACTAATCGAGTGCCATGTGGAACATATTGCCGGAATAGATCGCATTTTGAATGGTTAATTAGCGAGTGCTGGGTGCAGGAATGGCGTTTTTTCGGGCGCACGAAACTTCTTCTCTTTTATGTTCGAGTAAATCAAACTTTTCCGTGTTTCGCGACACCGAGGAAAGATTTGATTTCTCAAACGAAGAAGTACGAATTTTCTTTCGCTGGATAAATCTGTAAGAAATTCTAGATGAAATTTCGGTAGTGATTTTTTGAGCCGTCACTGAAACGCGCCCGCATGGGAAAAGCTATGGCGCGCGCAATAGAAGCGAACGTTTCAGTGGCGGCATGCCACGGCGATGAGGGCGCAGCGTATTAATCGACAACCTGGCCTTTTCTTATTTCGTTAAGCCATCGAGCTCTGCCTCGAGCGGCCGCCATTGTTTGCCAATTTCGCTCTCCACCGAGGGTCCCCCC
>NCVS01000300.1:311424-438408 GCA_003055095.1 Goniozus legneri
GAGCACCGCTGTAAAAAAAAGGAAGAAATATGCAGCGACGAAGAAGGGATGGCGTTTCCAAAATCGAGCCACGATTCCTCTAAATTCAAACCCGCACGCTTCCACGCCATCCTCGAGAGCCGAAGAAACGGCGAATTTGCGAGGAAGATCGCGAGAGATCGGCGGACGAGGACCGAGAGATGAGAAAAATTCGTCGCTCTTGTTCGCTCGTTCTTTTGGACCGGGGCCCCACGAATGAGGGGGCCCCGACACGTTTAATAGGCACTGAACGCTGCCTGAATGCTTAATGCACCGCGCGGCTTCTAGGATTAAATTGACCAATCATTCCTCCCGCACGGCGAGTAGTCAACCAATTACCACCGACCGTCCCGACTATATTAAGCCAATCAAGAGCAGTTTATCGTTCAGTCGTCGATGCGCTTTCGGTTTGTGCGTTTCGCTCGTTCGTATTCTTTTTTTTTTCCCTCCTCTTCGTCGATCTCTACTCGCCTCTGCCTCGCTCAGAAAAATCCTCACCGTCTGGCCGATCGTCGCGACCGAGCGCGAGCTGCCAACTCGCGAAAATCCGCGACGAGACTGGAGTGCCGCGCGAGTGGAGTTGCTCGAGTTTTTTCTTTTTCTATACTTCTCGAGAAAAAGAAAGGAGGAACGGTACGATCTGTCGAGAAAGATTGTTTACGCCTATGGGGGGGGTGGCGAGAGGTCATGAGATTTCCTGTGATTGTTCGTTATTGTACGGCAAAAGTGATTCGACTCGCGCACGCGCGGTCCCATCGATAAATCGCGGCGGCGTATGGCCGAGCGTGATAGAGCAGAACGAACCGTGTTATTTCTTCTCGCTCGCTTGACCGGCAGGATGTAAAATAAACACGAGATTAAATTAGAGAACGACGCGCCGATAAGCGGCTATCGCATCGGAGCGAATATGCGCGCAAAAGTTTCCTGCTCCGCAGGGGTTGTGCAACGCCGCTCTTATTTTCTCCGCTCTCGGTTTCAAAATTCTCCCAATTTTCGATTTTATCTGTGACGTTTGTAAAGGGTTCGCTCCTGAGAAAACACGCGCGCACCGATTTCGACGCGACGGTCTACGAGTCGACGGGGCGTCATTATCGCCGAGGCTCCTTGACCTCGCACCGATAAATAGTGGAAGGGGTCGAGGGGGGGGGACAGGGGAATATTGACCATTAAAGACGGAAGAATTATGGCATAGTGGATTTATCAATGACGGACTCGGAGTTTATTACCAAGTTTTCGGTACAACGAGGTGACTATAGAATTGCCCGGCGAGACGAGCATAAATCGAGACGGGCGATCGAAATTTCGCGGGTTCGGTGTACACAATGAGTTAGCTATTGCAACCCCCTCCCCCCCCCTCCCCCCCTCTTGCTCTATATATAGTCGTGTGGATGAGTCGCGCGCGAAATATGCGAATCTCTCGCTAATGGAAGCCCGAGATGTGGGAGCGAAACAGTCGCTTGACGTTCTATACGAAAACGAAACGATTTCATACTTCTCTCTCTCTCTCTCTCGCTCTTCGAGAGTTCGATCTCGATACACACGTGCGGCGAATGTGTGCGTGGCCGCGAGTGCCTTTGTGGTAGTTAAGGATTTAACGGAGGGGCAGAGGCTGGAGTTTCGCGAACAAGCTCGGAATTAGCGCGAACCGACGCTCGAAACGATACACATCTTTGTCTCGCTCGTGTGCTTTTCGTATCCCCGAAAAGGCCGTTAACGGCTTTCTCGGAATTTTTCGTCGAAAAATAATTTCGCGCTTCTACAATTGGCTGGCTTCTTTTTTTGATAAATATCGTGACGTGGTTCATCCTCTCGAAGAAACGAGCGGGAAGAAAGAGCGATGGAAAAATGTTTATCGTTCGCTTCCTTCTGTTCCGAGGCTGGCCCCTCGTTATTATTTCGTACAGCTGAATGTCCGCCGAGCCCTCCATGTGCGCATCCTCTAATCCTCTTTCGCCTCTTTAGATTTGCTTCTTAACTCGAATGGACACGCCGTCACGCGCCCGCTCCCCTTTCCCTTCCCGCCGGCCCGTCGCTCCACCCCCATCGACGAGCGCAATGTGGAACAGTACGAACGACGAGCTCTCGCTCTCAAGATGTGTGCTCTTCTTTTCCTCGCCTCGGTCGAACGTTTTGGATTATCGTGCCGGAGAAAAAAAAAACAATTCAGATATATACTACGAGCTCTTTTTCTCTTTATTGTGGATTTATTGAGATTTCGTGAAGCGGCTATCGGTATTACGAGTTCAACGGGTTCTCAGTGTAAAATGCGAACGTAGGAGTTTCGATTTCGTTTGGAGGAAAAACGTCGAATATCTTTTCGGGGGAATTTCGATAGTGCGAAGTCGAGAGGCGAGAATATGTGAAGTAGACGTACGAGAGAGAAAGAGAGAGAAAAGGAAGCGTAGGACACGAAACGAGTGACTTTAATTGATGACTCCTCGAGGTCGGTTCAATGAGTACCATTGTTTATCGTCTCGCGCGCACAAGACTCGGAGCGGTCTCTCGGATAGTGGCTTCTTCTTACCCGACGAAGGAAGAAGTAGCCGAAAAGAAACCGTCCGTTTCTTCGGCTCTTGCGATGCTCCGTACCAGCGAAACAAAAATGATGCAACGCGCGACGAGAGTCTCTTCCAGTTGTCCATTATCTAATCTCGACGCACATTCGATTCAGCCGCGTAGGCGATGTTTATTAGGATTTCCTTCGTTTTTTTCTCTCTAATTGCCAAGTAACGCGAGACGTCGAATCACGCGAAGAGTGCGATTTACGGTAGAATTTTTACAACCTCCTCGACGACTTCCCAGGAATACAATCGAGTTTTGTCGCAATAAAGAACCAGAAATGAACTAAATCTACCGATAGAGAGTTCTAGCTTGTTATTGCGAATTCTTCTATTTCTCTAGTTTGAATGAGAAACCGCTGAAATGAGCCAATTAATCACAGTCTGCTCGTTGTAATGAGAATTGCGCGGTACTCGAAAAATAGCTTTATCGTTCCTAACGAGTACGACGGAAAAAAATGCGAAGAGTACGTTCAATAGTTTATTGACAAGTGTACGGTAGTACAGCGGATTTATTGTCGACTGGAGAAATAATAGACGCATTGTGAACACATGTACGAGCCAGCGCAGGTCAACGTTTTCCGCCTCGAGTGCCGAGCCAAAATAAATATGCATTTATGATCGATCGTAAGACATCGAGTTCGAATGTTTCGCGGTACTATTTTCAGCAACTATTTTTTCAGATACTTCGAATTGGCTGTCCGGATACGTGCAGAATCGAGCTACCGTTAAAATCCTGTCCTGTTCCTAAGTACTCGTGCCGCAGGAGTGATTACTCTGGATTAGGAATTACCATATCTCCTGCTGCTCAAGTGCTTATCAATGGGTCGGGATGTGCATCGATCGTTATCAATTATTTATCAAATGAAAATTATAATGTAATCTATATCGATGTTTAGTGTAAATATCACGAAATAATATACGAGTGATTTTTAATTGAATAAATTATAATTAAATATAATCATATGTCGCACCAATCATTTGTCCTGTACTCCAAAATTGATGATTCGAAAATACATAAATAACAAATCGATTCTCATCGATGAATTGTACAATTTCCTAGATAATTTATTCTCTATTGATCAATGTCAATTCTGTGTAGAATTATTTTTACTTCTCCATATATAACACTCTTCTACTACGAAAAGAATTTTAAATTCTAGTTATAAACGTTTTAATATTGATTATAATAAAAAAAATAAAGAATATTAGAAAATTTGATTCTCGATAACTTCATTTGGTATTTTAATCTGTCTATTATGTATTGTCTATTAAACCTTTTCTCGTAAATTACGATATCAATTAAAAAAATTGTTTCATAAAATTTACGAATCTAACCTTGAGATATTATGATAAAAATCAACTTCATTATTACATTCCTATCATTAATTATATGTAAATAGATTTATTTGCAAAAAAAAAAAATTCTTTTGGAGGAGCTGGGATTTGAACCCAGGACTTTCAGCATGCGAAGCAGACACTCTACCACTGAGTTACACCCCCTGTTGATATAAGTGATTATAATGTTGTTTATATCGAAATTTCACATCGTACACTGAGTTATTATTTTTTTGTAAAAATAATTATAATAAAATTCAAATTTTTATTGTATTTTTATATAAATTAAATTTATTTACATTTGACAATATTATGTAATCGTGTGATATGCAGTTTGTAGTGAACATAATTTCTTCAAATGGATTTAATATAAATAAATAATCCAAAATTTGTATTAAATCACGATTGCCGAAATGATCTGATTTAATAATAAATAACAACAGCAACTGATTTTTAAAATTAACCACATGTGATGACGACAAGAAATGATTTTATCATGATTCTACATACTCTTATGTAGCAGACGTAAGTGTATAGTCGGTGTTCTTTATGACAGTATTGTGACAGCATCGTCTGCGACTCCTTGCGGTTTGTTGTACGGAACTATCGAAAAATGGGTCTATTTGGAAAATCTCAAGAGAAAAATCCTAAGGAAATGGTATTTATTACATGAAATCAAGAACTATTCTGATATTTATGCCCTTCATAATTCTACAGGTTCAGGAGTGGACACATAAATTGAGGAAAGAAGGTTATCAATTAGACAGGCAGGTTAGAGGTGCGTCATCATAGCGCAAATAGTACATACATTTTTGGTAGCCAAGGTTAACAACATGTTGCTTTCGATATTTCACTATACTCAATCTGTCAACTATATCCAATACAAGATTGTTTTTTATAGTAATTTAATAACATCATTGAATCTATATTAATGGTTTTGTGTAATCGCTTTACTAGGTAATAGTATTTTTGTCGTTAAGTGAAAATTTTCTTTGATATTCTAGCTATACAACGAGAGGAAGAGAAAGTAAAGCGTTCTTTGAAAGAAGCTGCAAAGAAAGGTGACAAAGATGTCTGTAAGATTCTCGCTAAAGAAATTATTAGAGCTAGAAAAGCATGTAATAAAATATATACCTCAAAGGCACATCTAAATTCTGTGTCGTTACAAATGAAAAATCAGCTGGCGACAATTAGGGTAGCTGGTTCTGTGTCGAAATCGACCGAAGTTATGCAAGCTATGCAATCTTTGATAAGGGTACCAGAAGTTGCAGCTACAATGAGAGAGTTGTCGAAAGAAATGATGAAAGCTGGGATCATTGAGGAAATGCTCGATGAAACTATGGATTCTATTGAAGATTCAGAGGATATGGAAGATGAAGCTGACGAAGAAGTTGATAAAGTAAATTATATTTTTTACGCTTTTTATGCTATCTATTTTACGCTAGTTTAATATATGCCAATGTTTTTTATAGATTTTGTGGGAAGTAACAGCGGGTCAACTGGGTACTGCCCCAGCTGTCGTTATGGAAACTCCTGGAGCCAGTGTCGCATCGACATCTGCAGAAGATACTCCAGAAAATCCAGAAGATGATAAAGAGCTCGAAGACATGAAGAATAGGTTACAAAGTTTACGTAGTTAGGTTTGAATAATTACTAATAAATGAGAAATTTGCTTTCGATTATAAGCTCTGGACAAATTATTGAGAAAATATTTCAAGTTATATAAAAAAAAGAGTTAAATTTTTTTTTATGTCATTGTTCAAATGTCTATGCCTTATAACTAAAGCACCTAACTTTTACATGTTGTAAATTATACTTTTATAAGCATCATGCAGTATATTTTAATCTTAAGTATAACATTGTAAATATTGTACTTATATTTGCTTCATAGTCTGAGCACAACTTGCTTATAAAAATAAATATTAAATAATTATCCACATAATTTGTGACAAACTTTAAAATGGTAGTTATTATGACCATATTCCTTATTTATCTCCAAAGAATGTAAACAAGAATTAAACCTTTTCAATAACATTTTATTATACAGTTTTGTACAGCTTGAATAATATTAATTAGCTATATATATTTATATATTTACATGATAAAATAAATCTATAAATAGATCTTGAATAATCGATTGCACAAACGATTAAATTTTTATGGTCTATTTAAAGATAAATTGATTAAAATATCTCAGTTAGTTAAATCTCTACAACTAGGTTTAAGAATAACTTTTTTAGTAATATTGAATATACAAAATATAAAGTAAATTAGATTTATAAATATTAAAATCTAAAACTGAAATTGATTACAAATGATCAATCACCATATTAACAATAGACAATTTTAATTGAGCTCTTGCCTTTCTTGGTAATCTATGCATTTGAGGTGCGAGTTTTCTTAAAAAATATTGCAGTTCGCTTCTAATTGGTAAAATTGTTCTTCTCATTGTCCCTGTCATCTTTTTCCGTCTTTTGATTTTTTGCTGCTTCACTGGTTCTAATTCTGTTTCTAAATATTCCTCAAAATATTGTTCTTCTTGCGGTGACATGTTATCTTCGCATTTCAAATAATCAACTGAAGATTGTTCTATGTATTCTTCCTGCATTTCTTCATTTGCATCTATATCTTCTCGCATTACTGCTGTTGAGAAGGATAGAAATTCTGATAAATTCTCACTGGGTGACTGTACTGCATTCTTAATTATGTGTATATTCTCTGATAATTTACCATTTTTCAATTTTCTGGATTGCATACTAGCAGCACTTGTATCGTTATTATAAATTTTGCAATTATTTTGAGTTTTCGGTTGTTGAGTAAAATTTTGTTCTTGCTCAGGCAAATTGATTTTAATGAGAAAGCCAGGGGGAATGCTTGACAAACTGTTAACTGGTATAGGTGTACCTAAAGTAGATATATCGCTGGGAAATGGAAAAATCACTTTTTTTATATCTCCTGCGATACTGCCAGCAGGAATACCACTATTCAAGGTTATTGGTTGATATTGATTCGAAATCAACCTCCAATTACTTGTTGCTGGAATGGGAAGTTTTTTAAACCCCTGGCAATGAAGATTTTGCAAATCTGATGGTTTTGGAATGTTAATAGATGTCGGTCTCTTTGATTTGCCACGTTTTTTAGCAAGAGGAGTTGGTTTATTATCTACCTTTGGCTTTTTACTAGATACTAGGGGTCTAGAGAAAACATTTTTCATTCCTTTCGTAGAATCTATATAATTTGATTCATCTGTTGTTTGTTGCAAATTGAATTTTTGTTCATTATCAATAATGTCATTTGTTTCGGATACATCTTTAATTGTAGGAACTGCATCGCAAGGCCCTACTTTGTGAAAACTCTGTCCAGTTTGGAAATGTTTTGAGCATAAAACTAATTTTCTTATTTGATTAGGGGACATTTTCAATATATCTTCTCTTCCCAAAAATTGACACCATTTTAAACATCTGCCAATTTCATAAGCTGGAAATGGATGAAATTTGTATCTATCCAGCTTATTCCTTGGATCTGATCTAGATCTACCGCATGCAGCACATTCTTGACTCTCTAATACTGCACGCGGCAGAGGATCTAGTTTTTCTTGAGTTTCCGGTTCTATCGAATATTTTACTTCTGATTCAATTTTCAAGATATAGTGGTCCTCTGAATCTAATTGATCAGGATCCCGAATGTTTGGTACTGCGTTATCTTTGAGTCTACTTTTGTATTCTTCCATGAACTGTGATGGATCAAAATGTTTAGAACAAATGTAACAAAATAATATTTCTTTTCGAGTAAGTCTATAATATGAATCAACTCCCACAAAATCAAGCCATTTTAAACAGCGAAATTCTTCTCCTGGAAAATGATGAAATGTTACACCATCGTAATCATCATCCGGAGGATTCTTTCTCGTACGTTTACAAAGAACACACATTATATTGTATAAACTTTGTTTAGGGTCATATATAGAGGGCACAGCGGTGCAATTTAATCTATCAAAATATTCATTCAAGAAATCTTTTGGTTCAAAATGTTTAGAACATACCATTCGCTGTAACAACTGTTTTTTTGTTAACTTGTATAAATCTTCTCGACAACAAAACTCAAGCCATTTTTGACATCTCCCTTCGTCATTAACAGGAAAACCAAAAAACATATATTCTTCTTCTCGATTGTTTGGATTCATACGTGATCTTCCGCACACAACGCACGGATGTGGCATTTTCGAAATATTTAATATTAATTACTATCGTCAAATAAGAAATCCCATTTTATGATAATAATATCCAGAGTAGGAGGTTATATAGTCGTCACTATTAACTTCTAAAATTAGAAATTTGTCGTCGTTTCATTTTCCGAATAAACTATTTTTACAAAATGTACATTGTCCTTTACGTTGTATCATCAATAAATTTTATACTGAATAAACGTAATTAATAGTTTCATCACTAATGTTTTAATAATATACTCAACAAGGGTATAGCCTACAAATCACAAATAACGTGAGCTGTACAATGTAATTCGTTCACACTAAGTTTTTAGGGTGATGAATTATAAGTGTTATTTTCATAAACAATATGATTATTAAATTCAGAATGAAACAACAGGTTATGTTGCTTTATAAAGCGTCTTTGACTAAACTTCACAATTACGTACCAGTGGTGCTATCACAGAATGGACAGAATGTGTGCAATGTAACCAATTAGATTTACGACGCATCAGAAAGAGCCAACCGAAGCGAATGAAAAAAGTTGTATACTGTATGAGGGCGCCACAATACCGCTAGTGAAAAAAATAGTAACATTCGTGTTATCAGTAATGGATAAACTGCGTTAATAGAATTTCGCGTCAAATGTCACACACTCGTATTGTGTTAAGAAGAATAGTGTTTGACGCGAGAAAGAAAAAGATAAAAATATAAAAAATAATCGAATCTAGTTTAAATAATTGTTACGTCGACGTCGAACATAACACAAGATATATATTGGACGGTGAAGTGTGTTAAAATTAAAAGAAAAAAAAATATAACGGGGTTATATTATTATGCCGCTACATCGTTACACACACGCTATTTTATGTCGAATACCGCTCTCGTTACGTACGAGAGGTGAAGTCGGTCTAGATGAAGCTAGAAAACAACACATGGCATTGGCGCAATTGTTACGCGAATTATGCGTCGATGTCGTGGAAATGCCACCGGACGAGAATTCGCCACTTTGCGTTTTCGTCGAAGACGTGGCCGTTGTTTGTAATGGGGTTGCGCTGATCGGCCGGCCTACCGAGCCGTCGCGTCTCAAGGAGGTCAGTTCATGTGAATTTTCATTCATCGTATAATCGCGTTATCCGAGACCTCGAATAACGAGACCCGGTGCTCGGCAGTGTGTCTCTCGTGCGTTTGATAAATTGCGTGAATGGTTCTATGATGATGTAATAAGGTTACGCTCGTTCAGATCTAAAAATAGATGATGCTACTCTACAGCATACAGATTGCCGATGACGTTTCTCATTTTAAATTTTAATTGAAGGATCGAATTTACAGGATTTTTTTCATTGTGTTTAATTAGGTTGTTCAGGGCTAATTCAATTTATTTTTTTTTTTCAGGTTGATGCTATCAAAGCAGTCTTGAGGAAAGAATTAGAAATCCCATTGATAGAAATTGCCGATGCTAATGCAAGATTAGATGGAGGAGATGTTCTATTTACTGGTAAATATTTTGTTACATATTATTAATGACTAAAATATCATTGACTATATGAATTTGTAGGTCGAGAATTTTTTGTAGGATTGTCACATTTCACAAATGAAGCAGGAGCCAGAGCTGTCGCTGCAGCATTTCCTGAATATCCATGTGTACCAATTAAGGTTTGATTAATACTATGTCTTACCAATATTTCATCATTATTATTAAAAGTCATTACACCAATAATGTCAACCAAATTGCACTATCAGGGATTTGGGATTTATAAAATCATTAAATCATTTAACACATCTATCAATATTCATTTAAGGTGGGTGATGGTGGTGAAGAAATGATAGTGGAGAGTCTTACATCAGCTCCTCTTCAGGTTTGATTGTAATAAATTGAATTAATGGAAAGAAGTACACAAATTAGACATGAAATATGCACACATTTAAACATTTTTTTCTCATTTTATTGACTGGAGAATATGAAGGGCTGAAATTGAATTTGAAAACATTTTCCCTAGCTTTTTAGTATATCATGCACATGGTTCTACTAGATGAATTCACTCACCTTAAGCACGCATTACATACATATATCAAATTCCGAATTCAAAATCATGAAAAAAGTGTTTTATTGAAGATTCTTGAATTTTGCACTGCTTTATATATTATTTAAATTTTTTTTTAAATTTCAGATGTGCATATGTGTGATTCAAGATTCACAAGATTCTAATTAACATATGTATTGAATTTTTCAGCACACTATTATTAATAATCAAAAAATGATAAAAAAGATATAATTCTAACAGTTTTATATACTCATTAAAATTAATTTCATTACCTATGTATCATCTTTTTTAGGTAGCAGAATCAAAGCGTTTGAAGGCACTAGTTTCTATGGCTGGACCGGACGTGATTTGTGTCGGCGCGGGAAAAGAAAGTCAGGAAGTTTTGAAGGTAAAACCATAATTCATTGTACCGTCAGTTGGCTTGTAATCCTATAAGATTTAATAATATCGTTATTTGTAGCGTATCGAGCGAGAAGCAACATACAGTTATCAAACTTTGACAGTACCAGAAGATGAAGCTGCAAATGTAATTTACGTGAACGGGACTTTAATACATCGATCGGAAGATGAAATACCCCAGTCGAGTAAAGTTTTTGCGGAAAAAGTAGAATTTCCTACGAGACCACTACCTTTATCTGAATTGGCAAAAGTTAGTTCAGGGCTATCTTCTTGTTGTTTGTTAGTGCGCAAGCCTAGGCATATTCGCAGTATTTAATCAATTAGGTGATTAAAAAGAAAGCAACACTGTGTTTCAGACACAGTATACAATTGTGGAATCACAAATTTTTTATATTTTTATTCAGAATGATTGGAATTTCACGTTGGATTCATTATTAATCGTATAACTTGAGCGTTTTTAACTAATCAAATAATTTCTTTGCCTCAAGAATGCATTGATTGATATCTGGTAAAAAGAGATTTAAGACAAGAAGAGATTAATATATTTCATTTTTATATTTTAATGATGAAAGTAATATAATGAACGTCTGTCTAGCATTTTAGAATTCCTATTTTTATAATTATTTTTAGATGATTATTCTTGTAATGTTTAAAAATTTCTATTGTTTTATGCTACTACCATGTGGTTTTCTTGCCTTAGATTTATATATAGTGTCGGAAAAATTATGACTTGGTTATAATTTAGGATGGCCAAATGAAAAATCGTAGCACAAAAAAATTTACCTTCTATTGAGGTAATAAGCATTTAAATATGAACGTTTAGGAAAAGTAATTTTTATATTTTATACTCACATACTTATTGCTATTTTCAAATAAGTATCTGCTATGACAGCTAAGAGCAACTATAATTTTATGTTTACAATGAATTTTGATTTTCTGAAATTTTAATATCAATTTTAATCCTTCATTGCAGCCAATATTATACAAAACTATCTTTTAGTAATGAAACAGTATTAATGATTTTTAAAAAATATTTCATGAAAACAATCGATTTACTGAAATCATTCAAAATGATACAAATAATCGAATACTTATATCGCAATAACTTGTTGACATCGTGAAACATTTTCACAATATTTTGCACAAATTAAAATATGCTTGAAGTGTTCCGAACAAATTAATTAATGATAAGTGCAACAGTTACCAAAGTATTGGTGTTTCTATCAGTATAATTTATCGTGATAACAGTGTTCTAATTTTTTAATGTATTTGCTACTAGTCTAAAAACGTGTTCACTGATGAAGTAGAATTCGTGCATGATATCTTACATTAATCTAATATAATATGAAGTTATTAAAATTCAATAACTAAAAGTTATTGTCTATACATTGAGAAAATTGTTTATGCAAAGTAAAACTATGCATAATAGATATTTAAACGATTTTAAAATGAGAATGTATTAGTTTACATGCTTGATTTGTATTTTATAAATTAATAATAAATGTAAAATTTTATTAAAATTAACCCTTACAAAAATAAAATATTGATCTAGCTATATTATCCGCATTCTTGTTATCCCAGCAGTAATGTAGTTTAAGTATTATTATTTTGAATGAGTGAAAATTATACTACTACATATGCTTAAAAATCATATCAATTTTAATTTCACATCGTATTTACATTACGGTGATTTTTGGAAGACCTGTTATTCCGTAACAATTTTAATTATCCGACTAAAATTATTTTCAGCATTGATCAAAATATTTATTTGTACATACTTATTGTATAAATAAAAAAGTTGTTTCCAAAAATATCGAATCTCTTCACATTGAGTGCAACAACGATTTAAAAAATATTACAACAACGTTTAACACATGCAAATTGCTTTCGCATTGTCATTTGAACATTGATTTAATTTAATTTTCTATGCAATTCATTATTAGTATCTTATTCACAGAATAATTTACTCATTTCCTCATGATACGCGTTACGATGAACGTACATTTCATTCTCATCTCTATTGTAAGTTCTTGTCCGCATATTTTCCTTTCAACATATCATGAATAAAATGTTAAAACGGATGTATGGTTTCCACGAACTAATAAAAACGGTGGCATGTCGCGTGTAAGCGTTTCCAGCCACGCCATGTAAAGTGGAGCTGATACAGCTCCTTTCCTGGGCATTGGTAAGGTCCTAAAATTTATCAATATTTATATTATCGATGTTACGACTGAATAGGATATATTTACACTTACATGACGACCAAATTCGCCTCCATTGAGTTTTCAAGAAGCAATTCACGCAAGCGAAGATGCCTGTTTGTTTTTTCTCTCATCGCCAAGAGCTCCGTTTCTGTGATTACACCTTTGTTTGGGAAAAATACATAAATGAAATGCGGTTTACATTGATACATCAATTCTATTTGTAAACAGTACCTTCGCTAGATTCTTTGATATCGTCTGGCTTATAGAAATTTGTGATGAGCGAATCGAAGAAATTCTTTGTCGATTGTTGTGCTGGCTTAGAAATATTTGGTATCACCTTTAGTGCCGAATAATCTATCCGGAACTTCGATAAAAGACTCGCCATACTAAAAATATTTATAAAACAAAAATGAAAAAAATTGTAATCAAATATTTTTCCAGAATTTAAAAATTCGTATCGACACTCACTTTCTCTGCTCATACTCCAATTCGGAATTTTTGTTTGCTAATGCGAATACTCTTAATTTACAATTTGACCAATTACGTCTAGTGCTGATGATGTAAGGTAGCAGAAGTGTGAGGCCACCATCATCATAGAGCCACCAAACGTCAATGGTACCTTTCTTTTGTTTTCTCTGAAACTTGCTCATTGCAGTCATAATATCTTCAGCAATAGGCGTGATGTGCTGTCTGTTATCACGTGGTTCTTCCGTAGATGCATTCGGAGATTCGTTGACAGTTTTTGATCTTCTAGGTGCTGGAC
This sequence comes from Goniozus legneri, assembly GCA_003055095.1. Classification (NCBI taxonomy): domain Eukaryota; kingdom Metazoa; phylum Arthropoda; class Insecta; order Hymenoptera; family Bethylidae; genus Goniozus; species Goniozus legneri. The sequence continues at coordinate 324,954 of NCVS01000300.1, forward strand.
TTCCAGGAATCGAAATATCTGACGTGCTGCTAGCTATAATCGCATGATTAACAGGATTAAACATATATACATAGTTTGATATTAAATGTTCGGCTATTCTCGTCAGAAGGTTATCGGTTAGTTCAATTTTTTGCTTGTTAGGCACTTTTAATTATCATCTCTCAATTAAAATTTGTATTTCATGACTAAAAAGAAGATATTGAAATACCTTGACTAAGCTGCGAAAAGCTCTGATTAGCCGATATAGTTGCGGGCGTGAGTTTCCTTGGATCCTCTGAATCATTTCCTACTGCGTTGTAATCCAAGCCCTCGCTAAGCCTTAACAGTGCGACCGCAATGTGCATATCTAGCGCTTTACTGCAAATTTAGATTTAAATTTAAAATTTATATACGTCAGAAATATTAAACAACTATAAATACTCACTGCATGGTGTTGAAGTACATATCCAAATTTTCCAATGAGCACGAAGACCAGTCTTGTTTATAGCCCATCAATAAAATATTGGGTTTCATTTTGCCAAGACCAGCAGCTTGTAAAAGCGACGTAGCTCCATCCTGAAATTTCGCACCGTCAACCAAACTGTAGAAAGCTTTAACTTTGTTTGTTCTCAACCAAGAAGTATTTTTCGCGTTCATGTGATTCCGGGTTTTGTACGATATTGGAGTCTAAAAGACGATTTAATTAATTAGTAAGCTTCGTGGTAATTTAAAAATATTATAAAAATGTTTTAATTTCAATTATACTTCAAGAATGTGTCCACAAATAAATAAGCTCTGATTTTTGGCAATGTGGTGAGCGAAGTCGACAAGAGCGGATCTTGTGTTCGGTGCACCCGTAAGAACAAGAAGCTGAGGTCTGTAATTTTTCACGTGATCTTCAACTCTGTCTAATTGTTGAACAGCTGTCAATGCGTTGTTGTATGTCTGCGCTTGAGTCGTTGAGCCCCAATTAACATCTAACGGAGACATTGTCGATTACAAATACTGTCGGACTGTTGCTTTTAATTAATGATTACCTGGCTTTCTGTAAGAAACTACCAAGTAGAGAGCTATCACTACGGCGAATGTGAGCAAAGCTGTCGCCCATGAGATCAGGAACATCACAGCTACGCACAGAATTGCGCCAGCAAGGCTAAGCCACATATTGTAATACTGAAATAATTCAATTTATTAGATATTAAAATATGACAATAACTTTGATATAAAATTATTATTACCTTAAATGTTGGTCTCCACCCTATTGGTTTCGCTAACGAGGCATGGAAAGTACTGAAGTTGATGAGAGTATAAGCCCCCAAGAAGAAGTTTGAGATCAAAGGTGCGATTGCATTCAATTCACCTCAAATAAATAGATCATATTTAGTAAAAATATTCGGTATAAAAATATTTCCTAGATAAAACCTTTTCAATTTACCGATTAAAATGAATCCAACAGATATAACGAAAGTTAAAAAGTACGCTCTGATTGGTTCTTTATCCTTTTCTCCACTGAACCAGTGAATTCCGGGATATAATTTATCCAGGCAGAGGGCTTGAAAGATTTTCGGCGCCGACACCAGAGATGCTAACGCACTCGATAAAGTAGCGGCAAAGCAACCAGCATATATAAAGGGCCCGAAAGCAGAGATCAATTCGATCACCTAAAAAGATTTATCGTTAAAAAATTGTTAAATGTTATTTTTATAATTAAATTTAAAACAAAATTTGATTAATAAGTACCTGAAAGCTATTATGCGATCCGTAATGACATCCCGCGGTGCAATTGAAATCAGTTCCGTGAATACTCCAGTTTCTTTCGGTAATATTAACACTGGTGATATTAACACTTGTAACATTAACATTGGTAATGTCAACAGTGTCGTTGCTACCCGTTAGATTCGAAAGAACGTTCGCCATCGATGCTGTGACTGTGGCATTGAACACCGATTGTAAGTCTTGCAGATTGCCAGATGCGTCTCTCAGCGTTGTGGCACCCACTGATATCGCAATCAATATGTAAGAAAACGTCGTAATGGCGATGGCCAGGAGGGTTCCTTTCGGTATAGCCTCTTGTGGATCCTGCCCAACAGTTTAGATTAGTTTCCACATATATTTATGATATTTCCAAGCAACTAACTTTCAAATCTCCTGATATATTTGCGCCAGCCAGAATGCCAGTTGCTGCCGGGAAGAAGATGGCAAGTACCGAGAAGAAATTGTGTTCAACCCCTTCACTGAATCTGTAGTCGGAGTAAAAATTTTCCTTCAATATTGTACCTGTGAAAGATCGGAGGGTGAAATTTCGCCACATAAAATTAATAAAACTATACAATTATTGAATATTTACTGCTGTAACCAAGGTATCCTTTAGCCCTCTCGCTGTCATTTTTGGGACCAATGAAGGAACCGATGAAGAAATCGGCAATGGCTGCCAAAAGAATAACGAGTAAGCCGATTTGAGCTTTTGCCTCCCACTCGAGGCCTACCATCACGATTATCAGCAGCACAATGATCGTCACGCATCCTATTATCCTAATGTCGGTGTTGTCGCAGTCGATAATGCAAAGACCGTATTGTTTCAAGCAGTCGACAACGCTCTCGCAGAAGCCAACCACGTACATTGAACAGGCAACTGCATTAGCTAGAGAGAATATCAATCCGATCGAGCCGCCAAATTCGGGACCAAGTGATCGCGATATCATGTAATAGGTTCCACCTAAAATTAATTTTTTTACGTTAATTTGTCTCGTTTAATTACTCGAGTCGAAGAATTGATTTGAATTTTATTGTTGACTAAAATTGAGATCTAAGTCTTATATGTAAAATTTTAGATTTATAAATAGATTTCATTTTTAACTCGAAAAATCTATTTTTAATGTAACTCATGGGTAGAATTTGACATGTTAAATTTGACCAAGTCACAAAAACTAATCAATTATCGATTTTAATCAACAATATATAAATTCAAACCAGGTTTTATTTTCATTCATTACCTCCTTTTATCAGACCGTTAGTACTAATCGCAGACATAGAAAGCGATGTTATCGTTGTAACGACGGTCGTTGTCAGGATCAGGAGGATCGACTGACCTACACCAGCTTGAGCGACTACCCAAGATAGACGCAGGAACAGCATGACTCCCCAGATGTTGAGCAGACATCGCATTAGCACACCTTGAATCCATCCGAATTTTATTCCACTAACAGCGGGTTTCTCGATCGTCAGTGGTAGAGTGTGAGAACCGGAGCTCTAAATTTACAAATTGCAATTGAATTAAATGTTCAGATTACAAAAATTTTTTAATTTTTTATTTAATCGTCAGTTTTGCTTAATCTTATAATATATCGATAATCTTATGCTTTCTTATGAGAATCTTACTAATTTACATCTAAAAGGATAGCTATACAACTTCTCGAAGCCTGTAGAACTAATCTTTTTATCGACATTAAGAAAGAAGAAAGAAAAATAGGTTTTAAGGTTTAGACTAGAATTAAAATTTTGACCTGGAAATGTTTGTTATTTTTCCTATCGACTTATTGAAATGACACGAAATATTCGTAAAAGCCTATAAAGTTAGAACGGTCGAAACGGATCATGGGGTAGTTACGAAACCATATAGGACGACTCATTCAATAAAAATATGAAAATTATACATTTCGGAGAAGCTATAAAGTCATGATCGAGGCGGATAAAGAGAATCGATTTAAAACCCTGTAGGACGATTGATTCGATGGAAAGGTGAAAATGATGCATTTCGGAGAAGTGAAGTTCGAACGGTCGAGAAGGAAGATGTAAATCGACGTGAGACCATAGGACGAAATAAACGAACAGACGCGGACGGTCTCGCACGTGTGAGAAACGTGCACGCGAGCCGGCGCGTAACGATAGTTACACAGATGCCTATGGCGCTTGTAATACGAATTGGAGATTTAGAGGTGGTTACGTCGGTTACGTTGAAGGTGAAATTCACGCGAGCGTCTATACGAAGGGAAGGGTCGACCACGTTCCGCCAATGAAGACCAATGAAGATTTTACGTAACAATGCTACTAACGTTCTACTGCGTTCGCGTTTACAGCGGGGGAGATCGGCTCGATTTTCTTTTCTATTTTCATATCGCTTCTACTGGAAATTCAACTCGGAGCTCGCTCCTGGAAAATCCAACTACGAATCTTATCTCCTGCCGTTGGTTCACAATGAGCTATAAATTTTAATCGATTTTTTTATTCGTTTTCTACGTTTTTATGGGGAAGAATAAAACATCGTGAAAATCCATCGTGAAGATTTTCCACAAAATCGTCACTTTGAGATTCCTTATCCGCACGTGCGTGAGCGAACGAGTCAATATTAGAATTCCTCGCATCGCGACGCGTTATTTTCGAGACGGAGAATTGCAAGAATTTTTTATTTTTTGCAAAATCTTTACTTTTTATAATTGTCAAGGATTACGATCGGCGACGACGAAAAACAGAAAGAAAAAGAAAACGATTTGAGGCACCTGCTCGAAACCTTAGACACTGCGCTTTAACAAACGGTTTAACGCGCGAAACGAAATTGGATTGCGGTCGTGAAAATGTCACCGGATCGTTAAAGCCAAGGATAATAGTTTTGTTTCGACGATTGGACATTGTATGGTGTGTATGTGTGCCGATAAAATATCGAAGAAACAAACAAACGCATTCGGTTGATCATTTTCTGGCAATTACGGTAAATTCGACTTTTTTTTTGCTTCGACGTCGAAGCAATTTACGCATAAAAGATTCACGGAAATGATTGCTTGATTAGACTTTAATAAGAGTGTTGCTTTCGTGCGGAAACAATCGATGTTGTTCTATTCATTTATTTAGAGTCGAAGAAAATTTTTCTTTACTGAAATCGAAAATCTATTTCTGTTATTGTAACAAATAAAAAAAAAAAATGTTAAATTGAGTGGATTCGATAAAACTGCCAAATACAAATAATCGAGTCGAAACCCTCATCCTCTTTCTCGGAAATTCATCTAATCGTACTAAGAATGTGAATCCAGAAACTCGGAAGCCCAGATTCGCGATAATCATTCAATCACGATCTCAAAGACAGAAGCAATTTCAAACATCGAGTCTTCCGCCTCCGTTCGTATCGGAAATATTCGCGTGGGTGTTATAACGCGCGACCAGCACCAGCCCGAACGTTTTAATTGCTTCACCGATAAAGCGGAGATGTGTCGTAAATCAAAAAAACAAATATCGATCCTTTCGCTAATTCCGTTCATCGTAATTCGATATCGATTTTTTATTTTCATCTCAGACTGATTCAGAACTAAACGAGTATTTATTTCTTTCCGTTTTTTGAATCGATCGACTCGAATTGGAGAACGAAATTCACGACTGTGTAAACTCGTCGTGAGTAACGTTAGGTTTTCCGTGAAGCGAGGATGAAAAACGGTAAATACGGTGAGCTATTTAACTAGTGACATATGATGTTCCTTTTCGTCTAATTACTACCAGCGTACGTGAGGGTCTCGCAGTATCTGACCTGTGAGTAAGATCCGATTCATTCGTCCAATGAAATCAAACTCGAACGATTCGAAATTCTGAGATAATTTTTTTATCCCATTTTTGCACGACTCAAGCCGTTATTATTATTATTAATAAATCTTAAATTTGATTTAAAATTAATTTTATTCTTTGGTGGGAAATTTTTATTTACTTTTCCGTTATTAAATCATAAAATGTGTCATAGTCGACCAAAGATACTTCCGAGAAATTCTCTATTTCTTCTTAAATTGATAGAACTCCGAGAAAAGTTCATTCTTATCTTTCGGAAATCGTTACTGACTGCGTACGATCCGTGTTGCAATATTCCTGTTTCGTAAAACAGAATTCGTCAAGTGTCGACCCTAATTTTTTTCTCCAATTCGCCCGCATCGTTACTCTCGCAATCACGCGATTCGAATAATTTACCTCGATCTGGTTCGATTCGAACCGATCCGACTTATCCCATATCGAACTAGCTAATTCCACTCGGGTTGACTCGAATCGAGACGCGATAATAAGGGTAAATAACGAACCGGGTCGGTATCTTAATTACACCACTGTTTCACATCCAACTTAAAATTCTGTTACTAAATTTAGTTTCGGATTGTTGAAAATTTGAATATTTTCGAGTCTTATGCAGATGCCGAATTGAAGAAAAAAAAAAATCTTCAAAGAAATTCGTGAAGGGAATGTAAACGTTCGATTCCACTCGTTTATTCTCTATTACGCCTATGTTGATTTTCTAGCAGCCGGAATCGTTAATCGGATACAGGAGTGCATCGTAACCAGACGCTTGGGAGGGAAACGTTTGTTTGGACGATGCCACGGTGGCCCAATTCGTCGTGGTCTGTTACCGCTCTCGCCTGCCTATTACCGAGAATCGATGCACCCTGAATTCCAAAAAAAATTCCAGCAGCGATAGAAATCTACTTAAAATTCGGAATGACGTACGAAGATGCGCATTTCGCGGTGAATGAGAATGTACAAGTGTACGCGGTAATCGATAAGCGATTCTTACACAAACGCTACGTAAATTTGCGTTTTCGCTCGATCGATCCTGAAACCATGAAAAGAGTTTGCTCTATGTACGTGTGCCAACATACATCGACACATGATGCGTCGTCTTAATTATCCGTTTCTTTCTTTCCATTTTTAATCTCGCTCCCTTACGTAATGTTTGAGCAAATACGGAGTAATTTATTTTTAACAAACTTCTTTTTGTCTCGCCCGACGCGACTATCCTCGACGGTTCCAGGGTGAAGAAACTCGAGGTTTTATCTACTAGGAAAAGTATAATAACGTCTACGCACTTAAATATGCTAATAAATTGTACATAACACGCCCATTCGTAAAAAAGCGCGACTAATTTGAATTTCAAAATTACTTTTTCAGATTTTCCGACACGTGAATTAAAACTAGAAATATAAAGAGTAGACCAGCTGTTCGTTCGAGTTCTACCGAAATCTCGCCGGACTATAATTTTATATTCGGCGTTATTTCGTCACTATTATCTCAAATTATGGGACTGAAATTTTTTATGAATGGGACCGATCGATTTTCTCAAGCATTCCTTCGTTTAGGACGGGTACGATCAAATTAATGCAGAGTGTATATTGACCTTGTTGAAGAGGGTGGGATTGTGGAGTTCGTCGAGCGATGGCCTGTGCGCGGCCTGTATGCTCATTATATTCCTGTAATTGTCGAGCCTCGGCAGAGCCTCGCGTGTCATGTGCCTCAGCGATTTCTTCGTCTCCTGCTCGCCCAGCAAGCTCGCTCTACCTTCCATGCTGTCGACTCGATTTACGTGAAACCTCGTCCTCCTCAGGAGGTTCATCTCCAGAGCCTCCTCTTCGTCGGTTTCCCGGTTGATGCCGTTCTCGTGCGCCATTATTCTTCAAAATGTAAACTCGAAAATGCAAAAATGTGCTGATCGTTGAGAGTGATGAGTTTCCGTAACCTGAAATCAATCGGGATTACGTTAGAGCGAGGAATTATTGAAATTATCGATAAATCGAAATCTTTTTTACGAATGATCTCTTTTTTGCCGCATAAATAGATCGATGCGCAATGCCCTTGGCTCGTGCGCTCCCAATGAGTTAATAACCATCGCGTGGGCTTTCAATTATGAAATTACCCTTGTTTACGACGCCCTGCTTCGTAATTATCCGGACCACCATCCAAAGACGGGTGCTCGCGCGACTTTTGCGGTTCGACTCGTGAAAATCTCGTAATTCGTTCAAGTACCGTGTAATGATATAATAAAATCCAGCTCCGTTTTATTCAACCTCCTCATAGTGACTTTTCTTTATGAAAATGAATTTTTATTTATTCCAACGAAATCTTTATTGTTTTTTGTGGAGTAAAACTGCTAGTACAAATCGCTCGTAATAAATTTCGAAAGCCTGTAATAAAAATCAAATGCTCTAAAAAAACCGCAATCACGTTTAGAAATTATTGAATAGAAATTGCTCCATGTGTGAGTGTAAGTAGAAATATTTTGTGTACTACACGAGATATGAAACTTATACAAACGGAGTTGTGATATGAGTCATGTCAGAATCGATTGTAGCACTCTCAATTTGCAAATCAAGCGATTTTCCATACGATTAACTGCGGTTTTCCTGTCGAGAAATTTCAAATTTTAATTAATGTTTGATTTTCACTACTGAATGAAGTTTCTGAATTATCCATAATATACTCAATGTAACCTCATCAGGTTAAAAAATTTCAATTTTATAAGCATCCCGTTCGATTTGATATTAAGTAATTTTGTGTTTATATACAACAAATTATCATGAAATTGGAATCAAATAATATCACTCGCGAACGTAGTATAATGCTTACGAAGTGACACTTTTTGTTGCATTCTGGAATTCCCAACTTTATCACGAGCACGTGTCACATTCTGCATTTCGACACGCAAGAACGCATTTGCACTGATCACGAGAACCACTTTCATTAACTACTTTTCCCTTGCCACGAAACCTTCGTGAAATCCAGCTCAACTTTTACCAACAACGACGAATATCGACGAAAAAATTCGGTTAAGAATAAAATTTCGAAGTATTAGCAATTTCACCCTGTCGCAAACTTTGACTATTTTCTATTGTGAACGAAGGCGAACTAGAATCAACCCCTCTGTAGGGTCCGGTTTGCCGTTCCTATTTAAACGTATAACCTCGTGCTTCTTCGAAATCCTTGCGCGAATAAAGATGCAACTATTTCGGTAGAGGAGAAATACGCGTATATATATAATATATATAATTCTAAGAATTCATTCCCAAGAAGTACGAGTACCAGGTTGACACCATCTCAACAATCAATTTCTTGGAAGCCAAAATAAAGAATAAATACAAAAAATTCGACAAGTACCGGTTCACTCAGTGCATTGGAAGACGAGCTGCAGAGCGGCGCGTGCACGTCGTACGCGATTACGTTCTCGAATGCGTTGCCGCGAGCACGTGTCCCTCGTTGTCAGATGCGTACGATTGTTGTCGTGCGCAACCCCGCGCACGCCGTTCTGTGCTTTCCACTTGAATGCGTGCTCACGAACTCGCCCGATCTCCCCCGAACTCATTCGGGGCTACGAAACGACGCCATCGTCGATGTAGGGGGTGGTTTTCAGGGAAAAAGAGAAAACTCCGATTTTTCTCATAACTAATGATAACTCAATTACAAAAAATTATATTTTCTAATAAAATATTTTAATGTATAAGTATGTTAAACAATTTTATAACTATGAGAATGACTGGTTTGTTCTTGAAAAATTAATTTGTTTGCTATTCATTCTTGATGGTGCAGAATGACGATTTTAATTTATTGCATTTTATTGGTAAAAATAAAAATAAACATGAATCGATACTTATAATTTTATAGATCATAGATGCTTTATATTTACGGAATGAATGTACTGTGTGTACGATTTGTATTTTTGTTTTGATATAGTTGTAATTTGACACAATTATAGTTCGAACGTCAGTTAATAGGGTGCGCTCGGAATGGGAACGCGTTCACTGTTTCCGCTCTTCCGCTTCACTCTGTGCTTGATACATCCACGACGCTAGCTCGCGTGACTCGTGGAGTAGTGAAATTAATTTCAACGTGTTGCTTGCATACAGTGAATATTTGTTTGTTTGCTGAATGGGATTATGTCATTTTTGTATTGTTGTTGAAAAAGTGAAACTATAAAAAAATGTTGGTATTATTCGAAACTCCGGCGGGATACGCTATTTTCAAGGTAATCTATTTATTGTTCTATATCAAACATAACCTCTAAAATACACGTGTTCGCACAATTAAATTACAATTTACTTCATTCAAATCTTGTTGATAATATTTTATTTGTTTTGATCAAACTTCATATATTTCATAACGTTATAAACTTAACAAATTTTTTTCTTCTTCTCTTAGTTACTCGATGAAAGTAAATTAACGGAAACAGATAACCTTTTTCAAGACTTCCTATCTCCAGAAGATGCTTGTAAAATGTAAGTACTATCATTCTCTTTACTCATAGTGAAATTCCAATTGTTAAATAATAATATGTGAGAAAAACAGTGTAAGATTTGCTAACTATAATTTTTTATTATAGTGTTAAATTGAAACATTTTGAAAAGTTTGCTGATACTACTGAAGCTCTTGCCGCTACAACAGCAGCAGTAGAAGGAAAAGTTAGTAAATCGCTCAAGAAGGTATTGAAGAAATTCTGTACAGAAGTGCAAGAACAATTAGCTGTAGCCGATGCTAAATTAGGAAATGCTATCAAAGACAAATTGAATTTGCAATGTGTCAGCAATTCTGCTGTTCAAGAATTGATGAGATGTATCAGAAGTCAAGCGGATGGTTTATTGGCTGGATTTCCAAAAAAAGAGATGACCGCTATGGCTCTTGGTTTGGCGCATAGTCTTTCGCGGTATAAGCTCAAATTCTCCCCTGATAAAATCGATACAATGATCGTACAAGCAGTATGTTTATTAGATGATCTAGACAAAGAATTGAATAATTATGTTATGCGTTGTCGGGAATGGTACGGATGGCATTTTCCAGAACTTGGAAAAATTGTTACCGATAATCTTGCATTTATCAAAACAGTGAAACTCGTTGGTACTAGGGAGAACACAATAAATTCAGATTTATCAGACATATTACCAGAGGATATTGAAGAGAAAGTTAAAGGTGCCGCTGAAATATCAATGGGTACAGAAATCTCAGAAGATGACATAACAAGTATCCAGCATTTGTGCGAACAAGTTATCGAAATGTCTCACTACAGAGCACAACTCTATGACTATCTCCACTCGCGTATGACTGCAATGGCGCCAAATCTGACTGTTTTGGTTGGTGAATTAGTAGGAGCACGTCTCATCTCTCATGCAGGTTCTTTAATTGAATTAGCCAAAAGGCCAGCATCTACAGTTCAAATCTTGGGTGCCGAGAAAGCACTTTTCCGAGCTCTTAAAACAAAGAAAGACACACCGAAATATGGTTTAATTTATCATGCACAGCTTGTAGGTCAAGCATCTACAAAGAACAAAGGCAAAATGGCACGTATGTTATGTACTAAAGCTTCTCTTGCGGTAAGAGTAGATGCGTTAGGAGAGGAATCCACTTTCACTCTTGGTGCGGAACACAAAGCCAAATTAGAAGCCAAACTAAGGCTACTAGAAGAAGGCAATTTGCGTAGAATAAGTGGCACTGGCAAAGCTAAAGCCAAGTTTGAAAAATATCATTCTAAGAGCGAAGTTCTATCTTATCCTGCTGCTTTAGATTCAACCTTAACATCTACAAAGAGGAAACATTCCGAAATTGAGGAGAAACCTACGCAAGAATTTGAAACTAGTATTAGCGAAGAAGCACCTAAAAAGAAGAAGAAAGTAAAGGAGGAAGTTAACGATCCAGTTGTGGCACAAGAAGAAGCTGAAGTTAAAGAAGAATCTAAAAAGAAAAAGAAGAAGGCAAAACAAGAAGCTGATACAAGTGTAGCAATGGAGACTGAAACATCGTTAATTGAAGAAATTCCTGAAGCAACAATAGGTATTACAATTTCTTTCTAGAAAAAGTTAGTTGTTAGTTTAATTTAATAGAGTTATAAAATATCGTTTTTTTTTTATTAACAGAAAAGAAAAAGAAGAAGAAGAAGAACAAGGAAACTCAGGAAGTTAAAGAAGAGGTAGCTGAGCAAACAGTGTCCGATGAAGTTACTGTTGAGAAAAAGAAAAAGAAAAAGAAGAAATCCCATCAGGACGAATAAAGAATTAGCAATTAGGAAAAAATTTGAACTATTTTATATAAGATTACTACTATAATTAAACTGTATACTATTATTATAAATTTGTTTATAAAATATTGTCTCCCCTATTTTTACCTTTCTAAATATGAAAATTTTATGTCCTATATAATTTTTTCTTTTTCACAAATCAAAGCCTTTCTATTATTGTGTTTTATACATAGACCATATTTTATGGTTGTAAGATGATGGTAATTATAAGGAGAAAGAAAAATATTTTTTCAAGAATATTATTGTTATTAAATTTATATATAAACTTCAGTATGTCTGCAATTAATATTTTAATAGCGAGAATGAATTTCGAATTAATAAAAATCTTCTATTGTTTGTAATATATTAAATGATCAAAATAAAAAATTATGCTTAAAACATTGTATTTTAATTTCTCAGAAATAAATGTCGTATTCTTTTTAAAGATAGTTTTTACGTAGTAGTTGAATAAACGGGTGTAAGGTATAAGAAAAATAGTTTTAATATCTCTCTCTCTCTCACACTCTCTTTTCTTAAAATTCAAAATCTTGAATTGTTGTAAAATATATGTTTGTACAGCCTACCTAAAAATATAAAAAAGTATTTATTCATTAAATGCTCGTGGAAAACGAAGTTAAATCTATACGTCATTGGTACATTTCGGTGAGTGCAGCCAATCAGGTATCCGTTTTGAGAAACAAGCCTCTATTTTCAACCACCAATAGCATTAACGTTTCAACGGTTTCAACGTTCATGTTGTTTTAACTCTCAAGAAGCGACGTTGTTCAGTATCGTCAGTATCGTGTCATCATCGTGCGCATTGAGTGTCCTATCTCTGGCATCGTGTCAGCATCTTTGTAGAATCATAGGTGATGACAGTTTGATTTTGATATTTTAACACTGTTTCAATTTCAAATTCATTTTTAAAATGTACGTCAATTTATTATTCGGATTGCGTCCTGATGCAAACACATTTAACACGATTTCACTTGACAATATTAACTTAAAGAGTAAAATAGCACAAGTAAAAAAAGAAATTGCAGAACAATCTACCTTGACAAAAGAAGAATTGGGTATGTATATTGATTTGAGTATAGTCAATTTATTCATGTAAAACATTTTTATTATGATAAAATTATTACAGAATTCATATATTGTGGCAACATTCTTGAAGATAACTCTACCCTAGAAACTTATGGTTTGAAAAATGGATCAATGATACATGTTTTGAAAAAGAACAAAAGAGAAATTACTATCCATCCACCACCTATTTCTGAAAAAGAAATAACAAAATTGACTGTAATGTTCAGATCACTGTTCACTGGTACATCAGTATATCGTAGTGCTCTGCATGTAAGTAAAGAAATATATTGTAAAAATTTAAACAAAAAAAGATATATAACAAAGAAAAATTTGCAGCGTTTGAGTAAGATTCCAGAAATAATTGAAAATATCACTTCATCCTCTACTGAGATTCAAAAAGATCCAGTAGCTTTGGCAATGCTTCAAGACCCGGAGATGTTGGTACATTTTTCAGATCCAAAAACTATTAGGAGGTAAAATTATATAATTTCAATAAGTTTCATTAATAGTTCTCATAAATATACAGTATATTATGAATATTTAAAATTATAAATTATTTGATTAGAATTGCAGAGCATCACCCTGCATTACTTGAAGCAGCGTATAGTCTAGCTTATGTAGTAATGCACGAAGAAGCAGCTAATAAAGCAGGTGGATCATCGAATACTGCTGCATCGAGCTCTCAGTCAACTGCATATTCCTACAGTTTAGATAATTTGAGTGATGACGAGGAGATGGCTGGTGACTCATCTCAATCTTCAGATTCCACTCAGCAGTCTAGCACGTCTGGTGCTCATACACGTAACAGAATTACGGCAGCTCAGCTTGCTGCTGGACTCTCATCATTAGGAGCTAGAACTTCATCTTCTAATTCATCATCGACATCGAGTAGTAACACGAATTCGGGTGTTATTACGACCGAAATGTTTTCACAAGCTATGCAACAAGCTATAGCGTTTGCTCCAACTCCGGCACCTGCGTCGGCACCATCGCTCGCAATTCCTCCTTTGCCACCGATGTTACCGCAAATGTCCGATTTACAAACTCAGCTGGCACAGATGCATGAAATAGGATTGCGAGATGATGCTGTAAACGTACAAGCTTTGCAATTTACCAATGGTGACGTGCAAGCAGCTATTGAATTAGTTTTTAGTGGCTTTAGCGATAATTAATTGATTATTAAATTCATTGTAAATATAGTATGATTGGCAGTTTTATCATTCTGTATAAAATTATATGTTGTTTGGAAATATACTTTATACTTGAATATGACATTTTTATTTCACAAAAGAAATACATACACGTATTGAGTTAAAATTCTTATTGTTATTTATTCATTCATATTTCATAAATCTACATTACCAACTGAACTGGGAGATTATGTTGTGTGTAGTATATATTACTATAGTGTAATACCCCTAACCCTAGAAAGAAAGTAGTGGTGTGCGTGTGACGTGTGACCAATCTCTGCCATTTATGTACCTAATTTTCATTCATCAAAGGTAGCTACTAGAAGTTGATGACGTAATTCATGAACAAATCAATAAGACTGATTATTTTATTATTGAATCGATAAAAATCTAACAATGGCAACGGTTAATACTGAGCTCTGCGATCTGAATAATGTTGTGCTGTCAGATGCAGCTGACATCACGCATGTGAGTACCAACACATTGCAGTACTATGTAAACAGAACTGACCATCGTAATAATACAAATTATTGATATTTAGCGCGAAGAAAAATCAAGAAAACGGCCAAAACGTATCTTGCACTTTTCCGATGGCGATTTAGAGGAGTATTCGGAAGATGAAACTGACACTCCTAGAGAAATGAAAGCAGTAGCACAAATTGATTTTGTAAGTATGAAGAAACTTTAGTTTCTTTATTATACATTAATCATTGTTAATATTACAAGAAGAAAATAATTAAATCATTATAAATTCCTTTAGAAAACCCTCAACTGGCTACCATGGGCGTGGTATATGACATCATGGGCTGGAGGTAAACTTTTAGATGGCTGTGATTATGTTGGAGAAAGTTTAGCAAGTTTCTTTGGAATCACATCACCCAAATATCAGTTTGAAATAGACGAATACTATAGACAAAAGGCTTATGAAGAAGAGATAAATGCCAGACAAGAAGCTGAAATGGCTGGATGGACTGCACCTGCACAAAACGATATTATACAAAGCGATAATCAACCATCAAATAACACAAATCGCAATATCTAAATCACTAAATTCATAAATGTAATAAGTTATTGATTTTGTATATAAACATTAAGTAAATGTGGAATAAATTTTCAATTAAGTAACACAATAAATAGGGTTGATTTTTACAGTTTAATTTTTTAATAAATATTTCATACGAATTAAAGAATAATTATCGATTCTAATTTCATTGAAAATAGTGTAAAAAATTGAATATGTTTTATCATTAAAAATAGAACAATTTTTTTTCGCTCGTCCAATGAAATAAAGTGATTTTGAAAACCATCTTTCAACTGCTTTCAACTAGTTACTAATCTCATTCATCGGATACGTGGGAGTTGGGCTTGGGAGTTTGGGACCATGTTGGGACGCCGGACGGTTGGACATAGGTTATGAACGCTTCATTTTAAAGTTGGCAATTCTGAGACAAGTTTCTGTCGAGGATACAAACATTTAGTTTATGTACATACGGACTACGAATTTGTCACAAGTCGTGACAGATTAAACACGAATGCAAATTTTATAATGTAGTGACACGTTGATACAAATTATTTCTTTTTTTCAAATTCAATAGAACGTATGGAGATGCAAGACATATGTGAAAATATTCGAACTGCTATAGAACATGGACGTACCGATATCATTCGATCTCTAATAGACGCTTGTACGTATATTTTCTAATACTTACAATTTTCATGTTCATTTATAATATACTTTTGTCCTGACTTTTAAGATTAATGATATTGTTACTTATAACTAGGTGAAAATGGTAATTTAAATGAAGGTATTACACGAGACAAAATATTGAATCAGCCAATTCTGGAGGAGGGAACTTTCCTTTCGTATGCTTCCAAGGTAATCTTCATTTTAATTTACATCTTTGTTAAATATCTGTAGAATAAAAAATCTTTATTTGAACATTAGGCAAATCAACCTGATATTGTTAGAACACTCCTTAGCTGTGGTGCAGATCCCACAGTTCAAAATACTAATGGCCAGAATGCGGTTGACATTGCACCTTCTGACTCTATTCGTCGTATATATGTTGAAGAAATATTAAGAGCTACTGCAGCATCAGAGTGAGTTCATATGATATGATATTAATATTTCAGAGAATATTCTAATTTTAATTATAAATCTGCTATAGGATAAATAGAGTAGTGCAGTTATTAGATGCTGGAATAAGCGTGAATTCGGTAGATTCCCATGGTAGTAAAAATACTCCATTACATTGGGCTGTTTGTTATGGAAACAAGGATATCGTAATTTGTTTGATAGATCGTGGAGCTGATGTTAATTTTGAAAATGGATGTGGTAGTACACCATTACATGATGCTGTGACTCGTGGTGATCCTGTAATTTGCGAAGCACTGTTACTCGCAGGAGCTAATCCTTTTGTTCGTGCTTTCAAAGGGTAAATTTATAGTGCAACAGTTGCAATTACAAACTGACTACATTAATTTCTCTCTGCAGAAAATTTGCGGGAAAAACGCCTTATGATCTATCTATTGGAAAGCCTGCTGTACACTGTCTTTTTCAAACACATTTACCAAAATTTGTACAAAAAGAAAACGACAATATGCACAGCCCAACATTATATGTTGATGGGAATTTTTGTCAGAAGAGTCTTTCAAGCAATATTAGTCAATTATCAATCGAATCCAATAAATCTTCTGATGCAGTCTATGAAATTCCTTTATGCAGTTCAGGGAAGGACAGTCCAAGTAGAAGTGCTTCGGAAAAAGAAGGAATTTATTCATTACTCTGGCCACAGCCAAAAACTATTGTTGAATTACGAAACTTCTCTACTCCTTTTATTGCGGGAAAAGAGCTTTTTATATCTATTATTCAGGTATGGGGATTTTATATTAATTAATTAATCAGCAGATTTTCAATTGTACTTTATTTTCAATCAGGGTACGGAATCAACGCATAAAATATTAGATGTATGGGAAGTAAGTAGAACTCATTTGTTAGAACTTGGACACGACGTGAAAATTGGCGAGGTACAACCAAGTTCAGGAAGATTGTCGAGTGATAATAGAATAGAATGTATAGTCAACAAAAATTTATTCAATAATTCGTATGGATATACGCTTCACATTGCTCATAATGTTATAAAAGTGAGCGCTGGAACTTTGGCTGGCTTACATTACGCGGTTTCAACATTCGTACAAATTTTACGTTTGAGTAAGAACCAAAATCTTGGCGAGATTTGCGAAATAGAACCTGTTTTTATAAAAGATGAACCCAGATTCATGCACAGGGGTATATTATTGGATATTTCACCAAGAGGACGCATACCTACATTAGAGTATTTGTTACATACAATTGATTTGTTATCTTCATTTAAAGTTTCGCATTTACACTTGTACTCCAGACTAACGGCCAGCGTTGACTGGCAACTTTGTTACACAAAGTCGGAGATGGTCACTCTTGACCGATATTGCAGGTAAATTAAATAATTACTATAATAATTTGAAAAACTTTAATATTTAGAAAGCAAGTTATAGGATTTTTTATTCTCGTTTCAGGGATCGTCATTTAGATTTGGTTCCAACATTAGATGTCGATTCTAATGTTAGCCAGCATCATTTACCTCAAATGTGGCCAGTTTTTCAAGAATTGTTAGCGATATTTCCAAGTTTGAACTATGTTCATGTTGGCCCGCGATTAGCCAATTTACTCGCACAACCCGACAGTTTTGATTCCAATCTTTCAGCTAACGAGACTATAGAGACTGATATGTCGGAAGTTTTCAAGTCGTATTCGTGCCTTCAAGAATTATGGCACATTCTAAGTTTGAGTTCCAATACTACCTTACTACTTTGTTCCAACGGTTTACATTCCAAATCTGAGTTTCATAATTTACCTACCAATATTGTATTCGTAGAATATGGATTTCAGGTATTTTTATTTTCATTAAATGCTTAATTCTCTACTAAGGTTTTTTTCACGTTTCTGTTTAATTTCAGGCTGATTACGAGTTTTCCGAGTGGACTGAGGCATTCAGAATAGCTGGAGGTAATGTCCTACCTAGTTCTGGCACTGCCAGTTACAATAGCTTGGCTGGTTGTCCTGCATCAACGCACGCCAATACGAGAAATGCGGTAAAAATGGCTGTCGAACACGATTCAATTGGTATTATAGTTGCGCATTGGTCGGGAAGTCATCATCTGACTCCTCACCCATTCGCATGGATTGGATATTTAATTGCCGCTGGATTGTCATGGAATCCAAACACCGAAATTGATCTTCGAACTGACGACAATTTTGATTTATTAGAATTAACCCAATCGAGTAAACATCGGCATTATTCTGTTACAAAATTATTGGATGTTCACGTGTTCCAAGATTCGCAGTACAAAATCGGCAATGCGATATTCGAATTAGGACGTTTAGACACTTTGATATTGACAATGAGTAAGAATCAAGGGATGAAAGATTTGCAACAGATTCCAGATAATCAAGGCTCGACTTTGTATAGATTATTAACAGACCCTGACAATGTTAATTTGGAATATCTATCGGCCGATGTATTTGCTGTATGTTATTTTTAGTTAATTTAATTTAAAAAAAATTAAATTTCTATTGTTTTAATTTTTGATTATTTTTATTCGCAGAAAATAACAAAACACATAAAAAGAGTTTCGCATTCGCTCTATGAGTGTAATCTTTCTGCCAAATTTGCTTCCATGGAAATTCAGGAAATACAGTTAACCGCCGATCTGATGCTGACTGCCTGCAAAATTGGAAGAACTCTGATCGGCGTGGGAATCAATCCGAATAGTAATATGGGCCTTGCGGTTATAAATTTGGGAGTGTGCAACTTACCGCCCACATTTAGAACTGATATAGCAAATAAAATGTTGGCCCACATTGAACAATATAAAGGTGCTTGGCTGCAGAGACACTTACCCCAAGGTCTTCAAAGTTCGCTATTAGTTTTAACAAGTGCTTTACACAGATTTGTGCCAGAAACGTAATAAATTAAGAATAAAAAGAAAATTAATTCAGCAATACGATAATAATTTGCAAATAAAAGTTCCTGTTCTGATGAATATATAATAGGTAAATTTTAATTTGGTATTTTTATTCGTGATAACAAATTATCTATAATATTCATCGTTTGTTTATTTTGTAGTTCCAGGAAAAAGAAAAGATTATTAATAGTATTAACTTTAAAGACTGCCTAAGGCGAAATTCATTGGATATAAATAATTCTGAACTTCGAATTATTTAATGAAAAAACAATGGTATAATTGTAAATATTTACAAAAAATGCAATAATTTGTTTAATAAATTGAAATATGCAATACAAAAATATTTTTCTTAATTTTTTATTCCCCTTCACAGTAAATGTATGAATAATTTATTATAAACGATATAAATTTCTAAAAAAATTATTTTAACAAAAGAAATTTATATAATGCCAGTATTTTTTTCCTAAAAAAAAATTAGTTATATACGTATTTTTCTTTTGTTATAACATAAAGAAACATTTTAAATAGCCAAAAAAGTATTCAAACTGAGCCCCACCCGGCGTTTCTGCCCTTTAAATCTAACGGTCGTTAGTCGAAATCATTCGAATCGACCATAGGGAAAAGTTTCGATAGTTCGACGATCGACCGTTCTTGCTCGCGATTGCCGCAACATGGTTACCTCCCGTTGGGCCAATGCCACCGTAGAAAATTATCCGAGTTAAGGTTGAATTAGTCCGCGCGATGAAGTAGAAAAGGCAACGAGCCTAGGCAAGCTACTTCCAAGACGAAACCCTGCAGACGTGTGTACCTCAAGTGCATTCGTGATAAGAAGCGAATTAATAATAAACGCTAGAGGGAAAAAAGTGGAAACGATGCCTGGGCGCGTCTGATACTGGTTTGCGGTTAAGGAACAAAAGCTGCTGCCTTGAGCGTTACTACGTGAATTAATCCGTGCATAGGAGCAATTAAAGAAGAGAAAAAATGTTCCATCAAGAGATAATTTCGAGCTCGGTTCATTATTCGCCGAACTATTATTCGCCTACGAAGATGACGAATAATAGCTTTGACCGTTTTATACCAACGAGATCTGGCAATAACTGGCAAACAACCTTCTCGATGATATCGGAGAATAGTCGAGGCGGTCTGGTAACGAAAAAGAGCCGTGAAAACGGTGAGAGCAGCCGCGATGGTATCGCTTATTCGTGCTTATTGAAGAACGAATTACTTGGTGCGAATATCGAAGACGTCAAAAATCAGTGCGAGGAGCGCAGGGTGCTTTCGCCCTTAGGTGCTAAGAATCTCTTTAAATTCACAACACCGACGAAGGATCATACTCTACTGGATCAGAATTCGCCGTATTCGCTATCTCCGCTTAGTGCCAAAAGTCAGAAACTTTTGAGGTCTCCAAGAAAAGCTACTAGGAAGATTTCGCGTATACCATTTAAAGTTCTCGACGCACCCGAGTTACAAGATGATTTTTATCTCAATCTTGTTGATTGGTCATCGCAGAATGTTCTTAGTGTTGGTCTGGGCAGTTGTGTTTATCTGTGGTCAGCTTGTACCTGTCAAGTGACAAGGCTCTGTGACTTGTCTAGCGATGCCAACAGTGTTACTTCAGTCGCTTGGAATGAAAGGGGTAACCTAGTAGCAGTTGGAACACACTTAGGATACATTCAAGTATGGGATGTGGCAACAAACAAACAAGTGAGCAAACTACAAGGACATAGTGCAAGAGTTGGTGCGCTTGCATGGAATGGTGATGTATTATCTTCAGGTAGCAGGGATAGATTGATATTGCAGAGAGATGTTCGCACACCTTGCATCGTTGGCGAAAGACGTCTGGGTGCTCATAGACAAGAGGTGTGTGGATTGAAATGGTCCCCTGACAATCAATATCTAGCATCTGGTGGCAATGACAATCGCCTATATGTCTGGAATTTGCATTCCTTGTCGCCAATACAAACTTACACAGAGCATCTGGCAGCAGTAAAAGCGATAGCATGGTCTCCTCATCATCATGGCTTATTAGCATCAGGCGGTGGAACTGCTGATAGGTGTATTAGATTTTGGAATACATTAACGGGACAACCAATGCAGTGTGTTGATACAGGGTCTCAAGTTTGTAATTTGGCCTGGAGCAAACACAGCTCAGAACTAGTCAGTACACACGGATATTCGCAAAACCAGATCCTTGTGTGGAAGTATCCAAGTCTCACTCAAGTAGCGAAATTGACAGGACATTCTTATAGAGTTTTGTACTTAGCTATGTCACCAGACGGCGAAGCTATAGTAACAGGGGCAGGTGATGAGACCTTACGTTTTTGGAATGTGTTTAGTAAAGCTCGTAGTCAAAAGGAAAATAAGTCTGTACTAAATTTATTTACAAGCATTCGGTAAAATAGTCTAAGGAAATATATTATGTAATATAATTATAATGAATACATAATCATAGTGTATTCTAAACAAATCACACACATATATATATAAATATATATATATATATATATAAACAAATATATATATATAGCAACACAGTAAAGCATTTTAATATACTCCATTGTAACATTTTTGAGTTTATAAATAATCACGAGTAATTTTACATCAATAATGAGAGTAAATGTACACAGCCTGCAATAAATTGAGATGTGTGTGTGTGTGTGCAATATAGATATACATTGAAGAATGATAGGTTCAAAGAAGTATACCCTTTAAGAGGAATCTTATGTATCAAATTATTTTCATTTACTCTGATTGTAATTATGAATGGAGCAAATTGCTTTAATGTGGTCACGTACAAATTAAATTTTTTAGGGTTTTCCAATTCCGCGTTTATTACGCGAGTACAAGATTTGTTTTTTTAAATGAAAATTGTCGATAAGAAATGGATCTCTGTGCAACATATGATATAAGTTATTTTAGTTCCTTCTAAGGGTGTATAAATTATTTCTGTAATTATTTTAAGTTTGTGCTGTGTATATTTCAATATTTTGCAGGCTTAAAGTCGAAAAATGCTGTTATTAGGTGGATCCTAGAAGGCTAATATTATTTTTTCCTCTTTGATATAAAGTATATTAAAAAAATTTTTTGGACACCTCTTTATAACCAACGTGGTCAATGTACAAATTTCCATTTGAGTATGATTTAGAGGACAAATAAAATAATATGTGCATATATATTATGATAAAAATAATAATATATTAATATAATATCGTTTAGTTTGCGAATATTGATGAAATTATAAAAAGCAAAATCATGTGCACTTCTAGCGATCTAGAATATTTAAAAACAAATTTATACAATCTATAATTACATATAGAATCTATTTTTCAAATCTCTGTTATCTTATTCGAAATATTTTAAGAGATCTGTAATGAAAAAAAATAAACAAAAAAAATCGAATAATATAACTACGAGACTGAGTTTTATTTTAATATTTAACCATGTTCGTCATCCAGGAAGTGAAAAGAATAATCTATACAAGTTTACGGTCTGAATACTATCGTTTTTGTATCTCTCGTTTTCTAAACCGATCCCGCTCCAAGAATCCTGCGTATTTTTGACCTGAGCAAGCATTTAAATGACCTTTAAATTACCCTGACAAAGCAGGGTAGTTAAAGTACCAACTCCGGCGTGACCACAGGATTACTTACGGTCCGGTTGCCATGGCAACAGATCATGGACTGTAAACAATTCTAAAATACTGAATTTCGGAGTGATGTATCACTTTCAAGCCTACAGATTAGCAATATATTATTTCAGCATTATAATAGCGACAAATGAGGCAGCCACAAAAACGGTAATTAAATACAACGAACCAAAACTGTG
This sequence comes from Goniozus legneri, assembly GCA_003055095.1. NCBI lineage: Eukaryota > Metazoa > Arthropoda > Insecta > Hymenoptera > Bethylidae > Goniozus > Goniozus legneri. The sequence continues at coordinate 347,805 of NCVS01000300.1, forward strand.
TAAGGACAAAACCTACTTTGACGTGGCATCATTTACTTGTAGAGAATGCAATGCCACTCGATATCTCGAACCCTCTGTCAACCGTAAGACAATTTTATGTTATTTTATTATCATTAACATTTTTTCTAATTTCCGACTTTATTGTTTATTTCTCAGGCTTGAAATGTATATGTAACAAATTCAGTAAAATAATCGGCTTCCAAGACGGCAACCCAGTTTGTAGTTATTGTGGTGATAATGCAACGGCTACTTCTGATGGAAAAAGTTGTATTTCATGTCAGGATGAAAGATGCTCGTGTCCTGATAACCAGCAGAAAAGTACAATTTTCCTAATTCGAATTTTTATTTATTTAATAATTGATGTCATATTTTTCAGTTGAACGTAGTTTGTCCGGTAGTTTATTGAATACTCTGCAATGTCTTCCATGCCCTGAAGACACATATTTATCAGACAATGGCTTTGAATGTTTACCGTGTAACAGCTCAGAAGATATCGATCATGATAATAATGATTGCAACTGTCCTCTCTCGTCCCACATTAGGGTCCGAAATATTTGCTTTTCAAAAGAAGAGCTCCCCAATTGGCCGCACCGTAAAGAAATCTACACGGTGCCGTTCAAGAGTGGTGTCATAGATAGTTTCTATTTTCATTTAGAACTCTTGAACGCCGCATATTTATGCAAAGTAAGCAATGCCATGAAGATTCAATGATGATGATTCGAATTGACTATTCAATTCTTTTTTTAGAAAAACGATAAAATGTCGTGCGAACATTTGTCTAATTTGTGTGTTCTTACTCTTGGTACGAATGAAGTTGCTTGTACATGGTATTATGAATCCTACGCATCTTCATTCAATTTTTTATACACAAAAGATAGGATGGAAATACTCAATAGTGAAAAAATCTCGAAAAGATATAGTTTAAATAAATTGAGTAATGTAAATGAAAATTTTATTTGGTAATTCACAAATTAATTATTATTACTCATTTTATTTTTTATTTTAGAATAGCACGTTGAATTTAACATTTGCAACATTTTCATTGAAAGGTGATTTAATATCTATTGGTAAACCGAAACTTCCTTGTCACATATTGACAAATGTAAGATTTGGAGTCAATGTCAAGAGAAATTGTAGAATGCTCGTCAACGATTTGCTTCATACGGAAATTCAATTTTTGTTGCCTTTCTTATCTTTCGAAGAAAATGATATTATGTATTTACATAAATTACCTATATTATTGGCTGATACAGGAATGGTGAGAATCTTGTTTAATTAAACGAAAAAAACATAAAAATAGTACAACCTTTCTTACATAGGATGAAGAAGTATCACAACAGCTATTGATGTCTAAGATGTTTTTGATTGATAACATTAGCGGTTACAAAGCTGTAACTAATTTTGTGTACAGTGGATTTAAAAAAGATAATAAATTATCTGTACTTCGGTATATGAAATCTCTTCAAATATTGTAAGTTAAACGTTTAAAGTAGTTTACACGGAGAAAAAGATAATTTTTTTGTACAAAATTCATTTCAGGGTGAATGTTCAAAACGAAGAAAATTATGGAAAAGTTTATCCTCCTCTGTTAATGATAAAGTATGGAGAATTAAGATACGATGAAATTTTTATAACTGAAGAAGTTTATTTGGATTACGAAATTAAATTTGTTTTAAAAACCAGTAATGTAAATACATATATTCAGGCAAGTAAAGAAAGATCTAAGTAAATATTGGAAAACCTCTTGATTAAGTTATCTCAAGATGTGATATTTTAGGTGATAGTTGGAATTCTCTCAGGGGTAGGTTTGATCTGGTCAGTTTTCAAAACTTGGTGTTATGTTTCTCACGATATGAATTCTTTGTTCGATACATCGTATTTTATATGGTTCTTCATTTATTCTATGGGTACCATTGGAAGTATTCTGATTGTTGTAACATACAGTTTTTGTATGTATTTATTCGTATTTTACAAAGGCCAAACAATACCACAGGTCTTACTTCCTGATGACGCGACCGAAAATACCATTTGGATTTGTACAATTGTAGCTTTCTGTTTCAAAGTAATGTTATGTACTACTTGAATTTTATGAACCTTATATTTCATCTTAAACCTCTTTTAAATTTATAATTTGGTTTTTTTTTAATAGGTTGTAGAGATGGCAGGATTTTTTTATCGACTTTGGAATGTAGATATATTCTTCATAGATTGGGAGCAACCAAGAACCATACAATATCCTGTTAAATATGATTCACCACGTACTTCATTAAATAAATCATACCGTAAAATTTTGAATAAATGTGAAGACTCTGCTTTGAGTTCACCGGCTTCAGATACGTCGATCAAACAAAAACGTAATTCCGAAAAAACAAAAAAGAAGGCGAAAGTAAAAAAAGAGCAGAAAATGAGAATGACTTCTACGTGTTCAACGATCAAGCTATCGTCGCAAGATGAGACCGTTAACAAAAATTTACCAGTCAGTGTATGGCGAACATATTTAGTTGCAAATGAATGGTTGAAACTTCAAGCTGTGAGAAAGATTAACATATTATTGCAATTTTCACTCTCTTTATTCATTTTAGAAGTATGTTTTTTCAACGTATGAAATTCCTTAAAAATTTGTTGTTTTGTAAGTTTATGAAAATTAAAAAATGTTATCTTCCTAGATAATGGGATTTAAACACTGGTCATTGGCAATACCAGAATTACAATTTCATGATACAAATTTAGGAGTAGAAAAAAATTTTATCTTAGAATATGGTATATGTGGATTGGTATATATATCAGTATATCTTATACAATGGCTGTTCACAGCTATGATATATGAAAGATATATACAAAATCAAATACAGGGTTTTACTGATTTATGTCCAGTAACAAATGTTAGCGTTTTTATACTGTTATGCAATAATTATGGATTTTATATTCATGGGAGGTAACGAAAATTCAAAGGTCTTTAATTTATTCCGCAAGTTTGTTAATTGCGTTCGATTTTAGGTCCGTTCATGGATTCACGGATACTGATTTACCAACGTTGATAAATAATTTACAATTGGAAGAACAGGATTTATGTGCTCACAGAGGTCTAGTGCCAGGTACAACAGATCAAACTTTTGTTACAATGGTAACAAAAACTTTCAGAAATGCATATAATGCTATGGCTAATATAAGAAATGATCATGTAAGTTGTATCATTATTGCTGTTTCAAGAGTACAGTTTCATTAGATTTTAATTTTAGAAAAATAACCGATTGTATAAAAAAGATTCAAGAGAATATATAGACCATCTTGTTGACCAACATATTAAAGTGAAACAATTTCTATCTCAATATCTGGATCATTGTTTTAAAGACGAAGATTATGTGATAAAAGAACAACGGTTTTTTGAAAAGTTATGCAATGTTCCTCTCTTTTCAGCTAGGGATAAATCAATTTTTTACATAGGTAATAATTTTGAATACTTTTTGTACCAATGCATAATTGAAATATTATTTTTACATTTCTGTTAATTTCTAGATAATAATCATTCCTTCGATCAAATTATTTTATATGGAAATGAGTGGTTACTTTTAACATTTGAACTGGTAGTATTTGCTGTAATTCTATCAGCTTTCAGAAATTATATTTTAGCTTTAATCATAACTGTTACTGTATCCCATTTTTTAATTAATCTTATTAAATATAATAGCAAGAAAATCCTTTGTAAAAAATCTATGTTGGATGACAGATTCTTATTATAAGATTTTTACATAGAAAGGAATAAATAATGAAATCAATGCCATTTGTCATTTTCCATTCAATATTCCAATATCTATTCAATTTCAATTGATAGTTTATTTAATCTTTAATTATACTACAATTTATCGATATTACTCTATTTGAGATATACACAGAATTTACCATTGTTATAATCAATGATGTTCATCTTTATGGTGTTCATCGTGGTGTGCATCATGATGTCCATGATAATCTATTCCCAATGTTTTTTCGGCAGCAATAGTTAACAAAAATGCAACAACACCAACTCCGAAACCTCTGAACATGAAGGAACACAGACGGGTCAAAGGGGTTCCATAAGTTTTATCGTAACGCCACACTTCGTTTCTCAACCAAGGATCTTTTAGACCTTTTCGAGCTAATCTATCTTGAATCCTTTTTAGCTTTGGTACCGATTCCACTTTATATATGTCTGGGTTAGGAATGGTGTATGGTGGCCCATGATGATGGTCATGTCCACCCATCTGCAAGAAATAGATTTTTAAATAAAGATACATCAATGATTTCTTTAAAAATATTGAGGTTAACTTTACGAATATGAAAATAAAAATTTCTGGAAAATTTTAAAATGATAGCCAATATTATTTACATAATACCTTTAAATATGATTATTTAATAATATTAATATATATTACTAATTTCTAATTTTCTTATATAACAATAAATATAAAAGAGAAAAAAATCATTATCAGCTAGTGAATTATCATTATTTTCTGAATCGATAAATTATCATTATCGTTACCATTAATTTCGAAAAATGATAATGCAAGAAAATTTTACATAATAAATTTATAAACTTACATTTGCTATAAAAGACGAGTACTGTGTTCTGACTTTTTACTTTACAGGTAACGTAGAGACTACTGGATAAGAGTAGTGGGGGAATTCAGCGCGATTTACGAAGTTTCACTATCGTACACATTTTTATTTCGAATACATTCAATCGCGTAAAAATATACCGTTTATAATATTATCGATTTATTTGGTTTAGCACAAAACAATAATATCAATGATAAATTCAGAAATATTTTATGTAAAAGTAATAATTTATTCGCATGAATCAAAAAATCATCAAAATTTACAATTGAAAAATTATAAAAAAATCGATTAGTGGTTAGAATAAAAAATTTGATAAGTGGATCGCAGGTGTGTCATATCCTCGAGCAATATTGTAGTAAGTGTAAAATTGCGATATGCGTTGGCGGTGTGGGAAGTCTCCTCGATTCTGAATGAAATCTCACGTGCGACGAAGCGAGAACTATTCTTGACATACGAACGAGTGAGACGAATATACGTGAAAGGCACGGGTTTTCGATCGATTCAGCGTTTCTCCGACAGATGTCGGCTTTGTTGGAAGTTAGTGGCGGGGCACTTTGAAAACACCTGACGAACGATCGAGCAGTGCGGCATGGACTCGTGCGGCAGGCGCATTCTCTACTTTCAAAATAGGTAGCTCGCGTGTGTACCGCGAGAGCTGGATAAATAATAAAAAATCCGTGTGAATCGATTGTTAACGAGATCGATAAACTCGTCCGCGATCGAGAGTGATCGATACCGGATGTTGTCAAATCGATAGTGGATGCGCGTGCGTATGTATTTTGCATCTACCTTCAATTCGCGCGGGTCCCAACCGCCATGACTGTTCGTAAGAGGGTGGCTATTCGAACTTTGTCGTAAAAAAATATATAAGTGTTTGAAATATTAAACGATCGTACTATTGTGATTCGGTTTTAGTTGATTGTAATAATATAAAAGTGTGAGTCTGTGCGACTGACACACTTCGATCGATTCAAGGAAAATACCGATATCGTAATAGTTTTACGTTTCGCAAAATGGCCTAACAAATAAGGTCATTTTTGGAGTTTGTTTTCAAAACAAAGATTGGCAATTATACGTAGGATTGAAAAGGTAAAAATGTGATCTATGAATTGTGATCGTTAACGGTGCAACAAGTGCAGTGACTGAATGTGCCGTTCGATCGGGGGTGTTTATAAAATTATTAAAAATGGCGATCAGAGCGTCATTAATGGCTACGATGCTAGTGTTGCTGACGAACTCGGTGCTGCTACTGCTTTTGGTGCGTGCCGACGACGCGATGACCTTGCAGACCAACGGCCTGGTTTCATCAACCGAGTTCAGTGTCCAGGAACGACGTGATAAAGGTCAGCTGTGTATAATTTTTTCAAACGGTCGAGTGTTTATACTCCATACAAGATGGCCGAACTCCAAAAATGTAGACTTTTAACCAAAATTTTTCTAGCAAGAAAAAAATTACATATTTTTGAACAGAAATTTTTTTCTTACTAGAATTAAAAAATCGAGTAATAGAAAAACGATTTAAAATAATCGAATATTTGTTTTCTCAATCGAAAACGTGTCAGCTACTGTCGTACATCGAATCGCGCTGGACTTTGCAAAACTACTCGCGGTAGCTTCGCGCACCTTAGCCAGTAGTATTGAAACGCTATTCGCACGTGTTACACAATATGTACGCTTCGCGTGCTCGTTCGCTAGCACTCGTGAGTGCGCATGGAATCATTCGTCGCCTGCTAAGAATATTCCTTCGATTGGCATTGAGATTTTGTATCTCTGTCTTTCTCTCTACATCCTTAATTTCAATTTTAATTCTCCTCACGGGGAATCGTCGCTCATCAATCGTAAACTTACACGATGGAAGGAAAAAGAGGAATCTAAGGACAGAATCCTCGACACCGTTGATATCTTATCTGGTAAATTGCCTTCGCGGAGTTCGAACGATCCCCCGTCCTATCGTCAGATCGATCAGCGTTCGGTGCGATAATTAAAAAAAGAATAGAAAGAAGAAAGAACGAAATTATACATCGCGATAATTTTCTAACCTCGCACTCGCCTGAAAGAAGTTTTATCTCTCGAATTGCTTTCGCGCTATTAGAAAGATCCTATCCGATACATCGATTGGCGTTTAGAACTGTTAAACGGGAGAAAAATAAGTACGAATGATCGGGAATTTGTGAAAATATTAAAACGATTGAAAAACGAGTGGCTGGTATCGACGGCGCGTATCAAAGCTCGAAACGCTCGTCGGATTATTTTACCGTGTGTTTTGTATACGTGTGCAACAGTGTCGAGAAATTACACGCGTAAACGAATGGCTCGGGCACGCGAGCGGCGAGAATGGAATGAAAGAGAAAGGGAGAACTTTATATACACGTGACAATCGCGGTGCGAGCGCGGAATTATCGCAACTGAGTGAGACTGGTGAATGTCTGAACTCCCCGGGCCTCTTGCTGCTCGTCTCTCCGACGTTCCGAGCGCACGACCTTTACTTCTACTTGTGTATATGTTTCTCGGTCTCTCTCGCTCGCTCAGCCAGAGAGAGAGAGAGAGAGAGAGAGCCATCACGTGAAAGTGTGTTTACGCTCGAGAGAGAAACCTCCGCATCTCCTGCGATTCTTCTACTAGTTTCTCGAATGCATCTTTTTATACATAAATAGATTTTGTAAATACAACAAATTATTAATCTTTTTTTAGAGAAAAAATAAAAATAAATGGTTACTGTGCTGCACAAGAACGAACGATATATAGGTGAACAAATCATTAAACAGTAGTTCATATTAAAAGGTTTGTTCTCATATATATCGTTCATTCTTGAGCAACACAGTAACCATTCGTTTTTTATTTTTTTGTGTACTAAACAAAACTCAAAGTTGGAGTAATATTTTCCAGGAAGATTTTTATTTTGAAATACTATAGCAATTTATGTCTGATTTTTGGTAAAGATTTAATTGCTTGCTTTGTCGTTCGATTAATTTTGAACCGTAACGGTGTTGGTGAGCGCATAACGAGGATGTCGGTAAGTGACGTTTCCTCCGTTGCGACGGGCTTACGTATACAACCTGCGTGGTTGTATGTCGGTGCGTTTCACGAGTCGCGTGCGCACATGTACACGACACATAAAAGCGGAGGAGGCGAGCACGGTTGCACGTTCGCAACGCCCGGCCAATTAGAAAGTCCTATCCGTTATCTTGTAACCCAGCGAAGAAGCGCACGAAGCCGGCGCATGAGGTCTCTACTCCGCCATATTCGCGAGAAAATAAAAATATATTCACCTTTTTTTCCTCGTTTATCAAGAAACTCCTTTCGATTTAACTCGGCAGAAATAAGCTTTTCGAAGAAGTACGTTTCTAGTTTTTAGGTATTGCGCTATTTGAAATTCGATGAGGAGAATAAAACGGAAATTGTAACATTTTTACCTGACAATTATAGGGAGAAAAAACTGACGTTATTCATACGCAATTCCGGGAAAAATCGCGCGTGGAGAATAAAATGAGGCGTTGCACGACTCTCTCGTGGCGGCCGACGGGCACGATACCGGTGTTCTCTTTTTATAATTTCGCACGTGGCGGAAAAATTCGCGCCTCGCCTGTCGCGAGCTCTGTGCTCAATGAGTTTTCCGGCTCGCGTATTATATATACTTCTCGATCGCTCTTGCTCGCACTTCAACCGGTAACAGTAATAGTCGGTTAAAAACGGGTTTCGAGTCGCGATAGACGCAAATTTGCGCAATTTACGAAATATATGTATAGCGTCGGGTAGCTGGGGTAAGAAAATAGTCGCTTTTCTCTCTCAAAAAATACTTATTTTTTACGGTTCGAAAAAATGTCAAGAGCAGATGTTTAGGAAATGTAAAAAAAAAACCGAACAATGAAAACGACATTCCGACGATATTTTCACTCCTGTTCTCGTTGACGATACAGTTTCGCTCATTAGCCGAGTTGCCTAAAATCCTCGACACCGTTCTGTTAATTTTAATTGCGAACTAGACTCCTTTCGGCAGATTCGCAAGCAATTTCACCGGGTAAAAGTTAACCCCTATTGTAACCGGTAAAAGAGAGATTTTCGCGATTTTTTCTAACGATAATGACACGATGAAGATGTCTCGTGTAACGGAATACCCTCGTCTCTCTCAATTTCACCGTTAATGCGTATGTACGTATGAACCCCGCGTAAAAAACCTAACTAATATTTCCCACGGTGAGCCATGGGAAGAGCCGGAGTTTTGTTTCGTCAACCCGCGCGAACACCGTCCGCCGAGGGTTTAAAGATCACGAAGAGCGTGTTTGGCAATCGACGTCACGCGAGTCATTTGGAGGATTCGTATTTGGCTACCACGCGTCAGATTCTAATCTGATAGCTCGGGATGCCGAATTTTGATGGACGAGTGAAAACCAGAGAGTAACGCGAGTGCGTCATCTAATGATTGGCCAAAAAACGAACTGGTTTGATACATTAAACTCGAAGTACAAAATACGTGACTTAACGTTTTCGTCGAGGGAAAACTGTTTGCGGATTGAGACATGTTGAATCAATTAAAATATCAATATTTGTGAATGAATTTTTCAATGATTATACTAATGAATAATTGATTGACCTTTCTGGTAAAAATACGTGCTTCGACATTTCACAAAAGAAAAACTGCGGATTAACATTGAATGGATGAAGATATTCATATTTTTTGATCCTTGAACAATTAAACTAATGAATAATCGATTCATTCGGCAAAAATTCAGGAAACGATAATGTTATTATTCAACGATGCGTTCACGACTTGTTTTGAAAATGCTACACGTTCCAAGGCGAGATCGATCTTCCCTCAATTTTTTGCACGCCTAAGGTTCAATGTATCATCGTGGGAAAAGTGGAGAACTACTCTCGAGTGACGCGAAACGTCCCAGGGCGTTCATGACGGCGTAACGTGTAGACTACACACGCATCGGGAACGAACACAATCGGCCGTACGGATCAATAATTCATAGCTAACCGGACGTTCGATCTCGTACCGATCTTCGAATGCTCGAGACAGGTGGGACGTGTCTTGTCCGTTGAAAAAAAAGGAGGAAATAAAAAAAGAGAAATTCATAGGTGAATTTTGCTCGCGTGATTATCGCGAGTCGTACGGCCTCGTTTGCCGAGAAACATGAAACAGTTGTGGTATCGTTGAATAAGTAATACACACAGGCGTATATATCTATATGTATAGCGCAGTTACAACTGCAGGGCGGTCGCGATCTCCGAGATCGAAGGGCTGGTTTTTGATTTATGACTCGCAGCGGTGAAAGGACCCACCGAGTGGACGACATGGCGCGTTCCGAATTATAACGACGCGAGGATGGTCTGTGTTTTCTCGCGTGCGCGACTCATTATCTCCCATCGATGCTCAAAGAGAAAGAGAAATGAATAAAATAAGATGATCGTTAAAAAGATCTTGTTGCGTCGTGTATGAAACTTTATAGTCGTAAAATTGATGGTGCGCGTTTTATACGTATTGATGTTATTTATTGAAAACTATCTCTCTGAATAATTTATAGAATGAGTTTTGTGAAATGTTTCGATAAAGTACAATGCGATAATGAGTAGAATATATACAAACCAGTGTAAGATAAATTTTATTCGATATACGAAAAGAGGAAAAAAGAATGAAGAATTTTACGAGGTGAGATTTTTTTCGCTTTTTCATTTTGTCCGGTAATATTCGTAAGATCGATCGGTATCGTATCGGAGGTCTCGTGCGAAACTGACGCAAGTTGTCCGCCGTAATTTTTCGCCCGACGAGGTTTGCTCGTGCGTGACTGGCGAGTCGTATATGTATGTATCGAATAACCGAGAGTAGGTGCATTCCTGATCCAGTTTATTACGTATGGTAAAGGCCCCGTTACATACAAATTATACGGTGATCGCGGTTCCGCAAACATATCGCTTCGATATCCGTTTTCACTCGGAGTTCGGAGAAGTAGAATCTACTCTCTAAAATTGAAAGAAAAATTTGAAGCGTTCGACCTATTTTTTCGAATTAAATTTTCATGGCCAGGAGCTCCAGCTACGGAATATACTAAACGTAAACTTTTCTTACGAGTTATCGATAGATCGTACGCGGGATTTTTAATTAACTGCCGATTCAATTTTTTAGCGTATAATGTTCATCCTCGAATATCGAGATGGGAGATAAGACGTATCAATTCTCGTCGCGAGATAACCGAAATAACGTAGGAAACAATTAAAAATTCAATAACAATCAATTCGAGTTGTATCACGGGTACGCGATGTCGGAACGTATACCGAATCCAATTTACGGAACACAAAACCCGAGTCGCGATTGCATCGGCCGATCCATCCTCCCCCGACCGACCGGGAACGCAACACGTTAAGCGATGACTGTGTGCCTTCTCGTTAAGAATTCTCCTCTCTCTATTTTCTGGGGTTAGAGGTCGCGTCTATCGCGCGTCGGTTTCACCAAGTGAAAATATACTTCACGCGTCTCTCGGGCCTAACGCGATAAAAGCCTTAACCAAATAAGAGGGACGGGCACGATGGGCCCGAGACGCGATCAAATTGATCTTTAGCGATAAACCTACCGGAGCGTAATGAAACGAGACTGTAAATTCACGAGAAAATTACAGTCTTTAACCGGCCGGGCGACATTATCGCCCACCCCGGCTGAGAAAATTCGCTCCGTCGAGACTCGAGTGTGCTATCTTCATTGAATATTTATTGCCACCGCCTGGCTTCGCGTGCTAGTTCCAGTCCGCCGGATCGTTCCTCTCGATCTCGCGAGGGAGTCGAGCCAGTTTTAGTTGCCTTAGACTTTTTCCGACGAAAATATAAATCTTGGGAAATTTCGATTCGCGAAGACACCACGGGGAATTCACGAGAGTGCATAACCGATGGGACTCATTCGACGCACGTAGCCAGAAACGGAAATTTCTCGACCGCGGTGACGATGTTCGTTGACACAAGAGAAAACTGACGAACGCGAGAGATACAAACGATGACAAAGAGGCGGGAAGAGCACCTCCGAAAAACCCACTTACATCGGCTGTGACATAACCGACGTGTGTCGGACATCTAGCCGCTTCGGAAGCGGTCTTGCATTCTAATGCGTTTCCCTCTCGATCTCGTACCGTCTCTTTGTTACTCTGTGTTTTGATTACGAATAGATTTCTTTCTGTGTACCGGGTCACCAAGAACGCGAAGATTCTCGGGACCTTGGGCAGCGAATAAGTGAAACTGATAACACCGATCTGGCATACAATCCTTGCTCTCTCCCTCTTTTTGTTCTTATCTCCGGTACCAAGGCGGATCAACCGCAGTCGAGTTGCGTATTGAGTTGCAGGGGCTACGCCTAGGCTCTCGGGTTCCTGAAGAGAAGTCAAGAGAGAGAGAGAGAGAGAGAGAAAAAAAAGCGCCTCGCGCTGCACGCGAGCTCCACGATTGCAACATCCGATAAACGCTACTTGGACCGCGAGCCATCATTCCTCTCTTATACTCCTCTCATCGGCAATTTTTCGCGGTAATTAAGATCGTCGGTATAAGAATCTCCCACCCTCTCGTTAGAACGCTGTATACGCGTTTGTCCCGTTCGGTACTGGGACGAGTATCTTCCCTCTCTATCTATCTCTTTCTCTCTCGCTCTCGCTCTTTCTCATTCTCATTCTTATTCGAAACGACTATCTCACTTCCCGACAGTGTAGAAGCACGAGTCTCGCACCGGCAATTAAGAGCCGGAGGTTTCGTGGCCGTGCCGATAATTAAGACGGTGGTGCGGTACAGAGAAGGATGGCCCGATACACACACGAGGAGTGGTATGAAAGAGGAAGGGGTGGGGGTGGATCTATACCGAGCACGGCCGGCACGACGTGAAGCCTAATTGAACCCTCGCCGCTTGATTAGCGTACAATAATTGCCTATCGCGCCGTAAGAATCGCGAATATAATACCGTGGAATGCGTGACGGGCCGAACTTGTACTTTACATTTTTTTTTTTCTTCTTTTTTCATTTATTATTATCATTTTTTATCCCAGGCACCATACTCGACGAGTTTCTGCAACATGCGCCGATGTGATCGAGATTCGATCGTAGATATAGCAAGAGCGCTCTGTTATTCGCGATTATTAATCCTATCAATTATCCTTTTCACGCCGTTTCTGCCACAAAATAGTTTGAAATTATTGTTAATCGTTGGCCACGCCGCGATCGTATCTGTCGATTTATCGGGAGCGCGTGAATTCCACCGGAAAATTTCTAAGATAAAATTGGATATTATTAGTCGTAATGTATAAGATTTTTTCTACGAATCTCCATAAAATCATATTATAGTCGTTTAGCCTTCTATTCCTATTTGTTACATGCGCGATATTCTGTAATTGCGTCAAAATTACAAATATACATAGATATTTGATAAGAATAGAACGGTATATTTTGTTACGAATAAAATAAAAATTCTCAGTGTGAAAAATACTTAAAATTGAAGGTTAGTTTCGTTATTCTATACTAAATGAATAAAGTAATTTCAGTAAATTTCTCTACGATTAAAATGTATTTATCGTTAGATATGTACTCGTAAATGATAGCGTTCGCCGTTCATTCTTCTGCGAGTCGATAAAAATTCTGCGGTACTCTGGAAAGCAAAGGAAATGGTGCAGCGCAGGCGGTTAAGAGGTTTCAACGTAAACCAGCGAGATTTTCAGCGCGAAGGACGAGAGGGAGAAGAATTCTCGCTGGTCACTCTCGCGAGTGAACTACGGGGAAACGGTTTGGAATGGTAGAAACGCGCATCGACTCTCTCATCACCCCAGAAGTCGAGAAAACCGAGCGCGAGCGAGCGCGCAGGTTGCAATTCAGCTTTTTGCAGGTGGCTTTATAGGCGCAGCAAACGGCCGCTCGCAGCGCATCCTCGGGATGGTTCTACGTGCACATGCGCGTATATATATATATATATATATATATACGCTCTATCTAACGATCTCACTTCTCGCGCGTCGAACGCGCACTGTGCGCAACTCGCGCCGAGAAATCCTCCTCGATTCCCTTGCATCGTAACGCGGCTGCATCCTTTCGGTTTCCGGAGAACGAACTAGACGGAATCCCGAGAATTTTCACTTTTTCGATCGTTACTCTTTGTTACGTCAAGGAAGTAATATTCCGCTCTGTATACGATGCTGAATGGCCAAGAATGTATCGTTTTTAAATGTTACGAAGAGGAGAAAGGAAAAAAACAATCGATACTATCGATAATCGGTAACAGATTGAGTTAGTCATAGGTAAAAACGTGACAAGTCAAGTTGTCTAACCTCTCCCGAACGTGAGAAATCAACGCAGATAACTTAACTGAATCATTCCATTCGTGGAATATCCATACGTGGAATTTCAACATCGTGCATCGGGTCGCTTAATATCTGTACGTCACGCAATCGCATTAGCGACAATCACAATCGAGTATTTATACATTTTCCTTTAGCTCGATCATTTTCTGCAATTCCTTTTGAATTGTGACTTGTACATTGCTATCGAAACAAATCAATTAATTAATGTGTCTGAAGTTTGCATCGTTGGAGACCAACGAAAATTCGACAAATTTTTTTTTTTGTCATTTTTGACCAAGTTGGTCATTTTTGTCCAACTTGGTCATTTTTGACCAACTTTTTTGAATTTTCGTTGGACTCCAACGATGCAAACTTCAGTTGCATATTAATTAATTGTCTGACGTTTTTATTTTTTTGAATTTTCCCTCATTATAGAGTCAATTAACAACTGGGTTACTATTTATATTTAATAATTAGAATAAATAATTTTACCATTATGAAACATTTAAATTCTTTGGAAAGAATATACTCGAACATGTACGTGAAACTATTTCCAGATGGAACACTCTCGTCGTTTTCTCAGAATTTATGGAAAAGTAACGCAGAGTGTCGAAATTTTCTTTTTAAAAATCAATTAGAAAATAGTTCGAATGTGGTACAACGATGTGTAATGGGATAATTTTACAATCGTAGTCATTCGGAAAGATCGATTGCGGGATAATGGATCGAAACGGGAGTTAATTTCCACAAAAAACCTCATGCGGATACTTTTTCTCATTCCTCATACGATACCCTAACGACCATTTCGCCGCGAACTCGGCCGATTTTCGTACCCACATGCTCGCTCGGCTAGTTTCATCGTTCGGGAACGAACGAGAGAGCTAGCCGGAGGGAGGGACGTAGAGAGGGAAAAAAAAGTGTTTTTACACCAACGAGGCTTCAAGCGCAACCGTTATACGCGCTATGCGCTGCCGCGTAATCGGCACTGGGGCACAATGCCGACGAATAATAATGGTTTGACTGGAGAAAGAGAAAGAAAGACGAGAAAAAAAGAGCCGGAGAGGCAATTTCACGCGAGCGCACGCGCGCGTTTGTTGTTTTCTAGAAATAGACACGCGATCGCGAGGCAGGGCCCGCGAGCGCTACTCGCTCGCGTACACGCATATTTGTATTGATTTCCCCCACCGGCGAAAATTCCTACAGAATTGAAATTTTATTTTATCCAAGCGTCTTATTGGGACAGATTGCCCTTTCGAGAATTTTTCTTCCGGCGTCGAACGGCTGGGCGAAGCAACCCCGTCTTATCTCGGCCGCTCTCGCTTCTCGAGGGGTCAGTAACACTCGCATCCTCTCCTTCTCTCTCTCTC
Organism: Goniozus legneri; assembly: GCA_003055095.1. Lineage (NCBI taxonomy): Eukaryota > Metazoa > Arthropoda > Insecta > Hymenoptera > Bethylidae > Goniozus > Goniozus legneri. The sequence continues at coordinate 363,067 of NCVS01000300.1, forward strand.
TCTCCTCTCGCTACTTATTCTCGCTCGGCAGTCCTCGCGTATTCCCCGCGAGTCGCACTCTCCCGCACTCCCGCTTGGCGGAAAACATATAAGTCACATTTGAACGTCATTGTACACACACAAGACGATATTTGTATTCCCCCACCAGAACCCCACCGCTGGATGTATAAATCAGTCGCGCTTCCGCGGCCTCCTTTGATGTTTCCCTCGCATCGCACGGTGTCCCATCTTCGCGTATGGAAAAATTTCTATTTACGCGGATAGATCCTCCCCTCTGGATATCATCGTAAAACGCTCGCTGAAATGGCTCCGAGACAGTTCCGCGTGTCGTCTCTTCTGGTTTTTACGGCCGCGGACCAGGAAGAGCGGCCAGTCCGATATCCGGAATCGGGATCTGGTCTCTCTGGTTCCGCTCACCTGGGATGTTCTTGATCCTGGCTTACATCCTCTGGAAATGGCCTAGCTCCGCGCGCTTTTCATGGATTCCTCGCTATCGGGATCTCCGAGTATTTTTCCCTGGACTCTCATAGACTGCAAGAGAGGATTCGATTCAATGGGTTACATCCTCTCGAAATGGTCTAGCCTGGCTCTTATTTAGAGAATCTATTATTTTTCAAATATCAAGATCTAATGTATCTGAAGTTTCTATCGTTGGAGTCCGATATTTTGAAAAAATTTTTTTTCACATATCTTCTTAAAATACTCTCAAACAACGGAAAAACACATTTATGAAATCATTTTTGACCATTCGGCCATTTTTTACCAAGTTGGTCATTTTTGACCAAGTTAAAAATTTGAATTTTGAATTTTTTCCAAATACTTATCGTTAGACTCCAACGATGGAAACTTCAAATACATAAGATCTAACTCTAGCCGTTTCGTTTTTGTTTCGGATCTTTCGAAATAATTTTGTGATCAGGATTTCAGAGCTTTCTTTTTCAAATTTGATATTCAACGACCATAAATAACGATTGGAAGATACTCTCGCTGGTCAACGTCCAGAATTTTTCCGGACGCTCGAGCTCCAGATAGTATCTCTCGAAAGGGGTCTATGATCTAGATTCGGAATTTTTTTCTCGAATTTTATGGACGCCGACCATAAACGGCGATCCGGGGAGATCAGGACTAGCTTCGAAGCTAATTTTCCGATCCCACAATTTCCCCCCATCGCGTTTTCATCCCACGTACGAGATCCGATCCTCTTTTTCTTGCCACTCTTGTTCGTTTTGCACATTGAAATTGCCACGTATACGCGACGCGTTGCATCCCGGTGGATCGCGGGACGAACCGGATCCCGCGGAACAGGCTCGGCCGTGCACATATACCCTCCTCCGGCGAGAACGTCTTATTATCGACGCGGAAAAAAAGGCGAGCGAGCGAGTGCGCGCGCGCACGCGAAACCTCCACTCGAGTACCATCCGCCAGTCTGTATTTACGCTCGTCTAATCGATCGCGAGGAGACTCCGTGGGCATCGAGTCTCGTATTAATTGCCTTTTCAAGGCCGTCGTAACGAACAACCTGACGTCAGCTTGTACAGCCTTACGTAATTCGCAATAAATTTCGTCAATATTATCGCCGTCTCGAGTGATTCACCCGGAGTCATCCGCGTTTCTGGAATCTCGCCTCTCTGTTATTGTTTGCGCGCGTTTATTTTTTTACCCTCTCGAATGGGTTTTTCATCGAGATTGATCGATCTTTTCTGCTTACAGGTATGTGTCCGAGCTGGAGGGAGTTTCGTGCTCGTTGGTCGCGCCTTAATGAGTAAAATCCTTGTGGGATCCTGCGCGAGGAGCGAAAAAAAGGTTGAGCGGAGGGAACATTACACTCGGGGGATGGCAAGAAAATTGCTCTCTCTCTCTCTCCCTCGCGCGGAACGAGATCGACCCGGTGGGCCTCTCGTGTCCTCTCGTACGTTGTACGTAAAGTTGTACCTTACACGACGGGTTCGCGGAATTACGACGAGAGTCTCACGGACGGTTTACAAACGTGGAACAGGAGTTCGCGCTTAGGGGACCTTCTCCGGATGATCGCGAATGGATATCGCGTGGGATAAGAGCTTCCCGATCCGGAGATTTCGTTCACTCGGTGTTTACATTTTCAATTGAATATTAATTTCAATCTCGCGGTTGTGGAGCGCGGGGAGAGATGGACGATCACGCGCTAAAAATAATACTCTGTTTTGATTCTCGTGATTACTTCAACGAGAAATCCAATAATTGAGAGCTGCGATAGATTAGTTTTTAGATTTAGTGATCCACTAATCTATAGAAGAATAAAAATGTATCTTGTATAGAGATACCGATGAGGTAAGCCCCATTCCGGAGCATTGTCTTCCCGATTTTTAAACTGCCCGAGCGATCAATCAAAAACGACTTAATTGGCTGAGCCATTGATCCGGAACCACAAAGCTTCGTAAACCTTCTCAGAACAGAAGACCTCGGGATTCAAAGCCTTAGCCCCGAGTCCTTGTGAAACAATCTGGAATATGGGCCAAATATGTTGCCAAAATGCAGCGTGGAAAGAATAATTTCGCAAGAAAAGATTATTTCGATTAAAAACGGTTTATTTGCATACGCGAATGGCTGAGCCAGTCAGGAGTCTCGAAAACGCATTCCGTCACACGGACACATCGCGGGAACGCGTGCCTTCTCCATAAGAGTGAAGGCTCGAGCCGGTATCCCACTTTCCCCAGAAACGTCATTTTTCCTCGGCTGCGGTGCGCGATGCAACAGCGCGTGGGATATATCGACGCCGTCGGTAAGCCGGGAGAGAGAAAGAGAGGGACTATTCCGATCCTCCGTGAGATACGAAACGAGTATATACCCCATTGTGCGCCTCTCGGACGCATTCGACGCTGGCGTAACGTTCCTATATATACGCGAAAACTTTTTCCGGGATCGGGAATTCTCCATATCGATATACCCGCTCGCAGGTTGTTGTCGATTATATTTTTCGCTAAAAACAATGTCGTCGATCGATATCTGTTTGAGAACGGAGCGAGAGTTTGGAAAATCAATAAACAATTAACTTATATATCTCCGGGCATTGTTTTTCTAATCTTTTTCCGAGATCCAGATAAAATATGACAAATTAATAAAATTAAAAATTAATTGAACACGGTGGATTGTCTTATCGAATTGATTATTCAAATTTTCAACGGATCGCGCCCGCTCTCGTGTTCTTCCGCTCGAATTGTTCGAAACGCGTTTTGCTTTCTTTTCTCGACGTACGATGCACCGGGGTGGTCAGGCGCGTTGACGCGGCCGCGAAACAAGGAAGAGACGAGTCGACCTCACTGGGATATCGAGTTACCTACTCCTCCTTTTGCGCTTTCCTCGCACTTTCGTCGGACGTTGGCACTGACCTAAGTTTTAATCGCCAGCGAGGAAGACCGAGGTGGGAAGGAAATCGCGTGCATTGCCGGCGTGTCGAGCACGCAATCTATTCGATGTAAATATACAGTGTTTTCCAAAAGTATACATAAAAAATTTGGTTTGAAATAAAGTTGAAATATATTGAAACTATAATGAAGATATTGATAATAAAACAATTCGTACGATGCATAAATAATTTAATCTACTCCTGTAGTTATTTTAGATTGATCGATCGTAAATAGTACTCATTATTAACGCTTCTGGAATAATAACAAAGTTAACATTTTTATAGTTGTGTATACCAGCGACTGAATGATTTGTTATGACACAGAACGCCATTTTCGAATCGAGGTATGCCGATTTAAATACACTTTTGGAGGACGCTGTATAAATATATCCTCCCTTTGGCGCGAGAAAGCACGAACATCGCGAGTGAAAGCACGAGACTCACGCACGACGTGTGATTCACGCACGCGAATATATTGTGTATACATGTACATACGTATATCCCATATATACCGGAATGTCGTTAATTGCGCTCGGCACGAACCCGTTTCACGCGTTTAACGCGTTCCATGCGCTCCCACGTGTCGCGCGTTACACATTTCGATTCCGGCAAAAATCTTTCGTTACGCTGCAGTTCTCTTCTGTTGGTTTTTTCGCGTTTACAGAATCTCACTTGTGTGAAAATTATCGTTAGTTTCGTTCAAAAATTTTTTCAGTTGACTTATTTGGGTTTCGCAATGTATATCATCACTCTCGACCGACTCTAAAAACGAATTCCTAATAATTTCTGTTATTTTCTGACTTCTTCGAATGAATTTAAATTGAGAAATTTAACCGCTCTAAGCCCTTCGTAATCCCTCATTTGCATTTCACGTCCGTAGCGAATCATCGTTGGATGAACCTCTGTAACGCGTGTATAATATATATCTCATTGTGGCCGAGGCGAAATTCAGACGTGTAGCTTTCTTATTAACCGTATCTGTGCATCGGACTGTATCTTTTTTATTTATTCTCATTCGCTTCGCTTTTCTCTCTCTCTCTCTCTCTCTCTCTCTCTCTTTCTACATACCCAATGCACAGTATGCACTTCCGTTTCGGTGGCTATATACGCTCGTTTAAATTATGCATCTCAATGTGCCTGGCGACATAGCTGAATATAATGGAGTTCTTTTCGTTTCTCTTTTTCCGTTTTCTTTTTCTCTCGCGTTCTCGAAAGGGCAGAAGCTTTCGATGCGTGCTTATCTCGATCAAAACTCAACACTCGGGTATAGAAAATGAAAAAAAGAATTCAGATCTCTCGCCGAACGAAAAACGTTCCACACCCGTGGTTTTCTCCAACGATTTTCCGGAATTGGAAATGTAGTGAAATAAAAACTAAGTGTTTTAAACTACGCGTATTTTACAACATCCGTTCTATGGTGCGTTCGATCGTTTCAAAGAGATAGAACGCGCTGAGTATTTCAAAATCAATTTCGTTATCCATGGAATGATAAAACGATGACTTTTGCGCGATTCTTAAACGAATTCAGTTCAGTTCCTGGACTATTTTTCTTTTTACCATACGTGAGTAATTTTATGGTAATTATACCTCGATATACAATCGTACGTTTTATCTGTTAGAATCAAACGCTATACGATCAATTTGCGAGAAGTCAGACGAATGTGAAAGGTACAGCGTGTGAGATGATAAGAATTCGTATGGGAACTAGAACTCTCTATTGATATGATAAGAGATCGGAGCCTGGATCAAAAAATTCGACGTTTATGTTTCATTTATAATTATGAATCGCTGTTAAAAGCCAATTAAATTAAGAACGAGAGAGTATAAAATAAAATATCTTGGAAACTGAAAATTTTTTGATTCTGAAATTTCTCAGTAGAGTGAGAGCGAGAGAGACGTGGTTTCTTTTTGCAACCCTCGTTCGTCTCGTTCGTTCCCGTCCGGGCTGCGTGACACTGAGATACGCTCGCGGCGTGGCCTCGGGCGTCCATCGGGTCCGTGACATTGACACTGGGCCCGGTGCTCGAGTGAGCGAGCGCGAGGCGGAGAAGAGAGCGAGATTGAAGCCTCGTGAATATGGTAATTGCGTATATAGCCGTGCGAGAGTCGATCGGCGAAAAAAGAGAGGGAGAGATAGGCTCGCGTCAATCGCGTATTTTCTCTACCTCACCGAGAGAGAGAGAGAGAGAGAGAGAGAGAGAGAGAGAGAGAGAGAGAGAGAGAGAGAGAGAGTATTCGCTCTCTTACGTTTCGCTCCGTCGTTCTATTTGCAGTGAGCTATCTGGGACGGTTACAAATTGCATCGGACGCGTATAAAATCGCGCGTGCGTTATACGACCCGATCGATATTGAATGGAGCCGAGGGGGTACCGTGTTGTGCGATAATGTCGATAATAGATATTGAAAAGGAGAGAGACGGAAAACTGTGTTATAAGAGCTACCGTTGTACGTTCGAGTATGATTGCGAGCATAACCGGCTCCGTGTAACTCATTTGCTTCGTATTACGTCGAGCGTTCTGTTGTCTTGCGATATTTCCAGATTGGAGTTGAGAATAATTCCCGAATTGGACGAGAATTGCCTCGAAAATTAAACCCGCCGGATCGAGAGAATGAGAAATTACTGGTGACGTTCGGTATTAATTTTCCTATTCCTCTTTTTGCGATTTAATTGACTCGAGCGGGGAATGCGAGAACGACGCCATTAATTATCGGAAAATTGCCAAACTAACGTCGCGTTATCCAATATTTATCTCGATTCCCACGTAGGACGATGAAGAAGCAATTAGCCGCAAATTGTGAAATAAGAAATGGCGCGAGTGCTCGCATTACGCGAATTATTACCGCGAAAATAGCACGATATCCGGCTCTACGGATATTACGAATTGCCATCTCGAATCGGGAACTGGTTCCACGCCCGATAAGAATCTCCGATCTTTTTTCCCCGATTTCAAGTTTTAAAGAAACCATTCTAAGACTCTTCTCTCGGCTAGAGCGGTTAAAAATCTGTATTTGGTCTTAGCCGGTGATTCTAAAAATTCATTTATTCAGCTGTATCGAGAGGTACGATTCCTCCGAGGTAGCGTACGCCTCGCGAAATTCAATCGCGATATTATGGATGTATCGAGCACGCCCTCGGTACCGAGTTTCTCACGTGCTGTATAAACTGTACGTATACATGTGTCTATCGCGGAGGCGCGTGGGCGGTATTGAGTAATAAACAATCGAATTAGGCGTGCGGGACCGTAATTCAAACCCGGCGAGCAACGAAACGGAGGGGGATTTTCGCACGCGAGTTTTATCCGCCTTGGGCGGTCTAACGAGCAGAGTCTACCTATCTTTTCCGAGTCTCTAATCGCCAATATTGCGCAAGTATATTCCGTTCATTGGCCGCTTATTACGGCGAATAGTTCTCGGTTGCCTCGTTAAATCCACCGACTTGGGAATCCTCCTCCTACCGATTTGACATTTTCGAATTGCGAAGGGACTAATTGCCGATTTTCGAGTTTTTCCACTACTCGGGGCCCCGTCACGCGACTCGCCCCTAGAGATGCCATCGGAAAATCGTAGAACGATGAATTTGTAACGCGACGTTAATTAGGCGTAAATAGCCCGTGTGGAGTAATGACCGTTGTATCAAACCTACTGCGAAATTGTACGCGATTTCTCAATAGTTTTCTGCGTGGAAACTCTATATCACGCTAATTATTTTATTTCGATACACGTCGAGATTTTTGCATCGGCTCGCGATACCGCGGCCCGGGTAATTCGCTAACGAGATAATCCGACGTAAAAATTATTGCGCCTCGATAAATACATCCCTAATGGTAATATCGAAAATTTATGGCACAACTTTTGAACCGCGGAAAAAGAATCCAAGTGGCCGTAAATCCTGAAACGGAGTCTGAACGATTTCTTGCAGCGGTGCAGGAAGCCATACTCCCATATCCGGTCCCGCGCGCTTTCATACACTCCGCGATCGTGCACGTCGTTCTCGCTCTCCTTCCTACCGCGCGAACACCATTGTGTCGCGTCCTCCTTTTCGCGCTAGCCACACGCGAGCATCTACTTCTTATAAATCGCGATAATTTAACGACCATGTATAGAACATAAGGCGTGCCATATCTGTACCGCTCTCCCTCTTACTCCCTTTTCTCTTCATTTGAATCGACTCAACCGAGCGTTGCGAGAAAATAATCGGGAAAAATTCGCAACAATAGTCGATCATTGAAAATTCGGAAAAAAAAGTTGAATTTTCTTAGTTTACATTTTTCTCTAACGTTGTTGAAAGGTTCCCGTTCGCGCAGTATTTCATATGGTTGTTATTATATATACTTTGTCGCAACTTGTTTGAGCTAGGTGCATTTATATTTTATGTTTACATACGTGTAGTACCGTTCGAAGCATGCGGAAGGTTCGCGAGATCGTATATATCTTCGGACCGCGTTTGATTTGTAGCCGTTTATGGTACCGATCCTCCTCCATCGTTAGCTGTATCGATAACTCAGAACCTGAACCTTTGAGCCTGTACGCACTTAGCGAATTCTGAAGATTTTCTGAAGAAACGTACAGTATTGGCATTCTTTCCAGAGAAACCAATTAATAATTAAAATTCCAAATATGAGATTGTCTTGTTCGACTCAATCATAATTGAACATTTCGATAGTATGTACTTGATAAAAATTAAGAAAAAATTAACATTTTATTAAAATTAAAACTTGTATCAGTTCTAGATAGTCGTGTCTATTTCTATTGACTCAATTATAATGGAACGTTTTGTCAGTCCACGACAATGAAGGCCGTGCCGGCTAATGACCGAATCGTGTCTCGTTGTCTGCGGTGTTTCAGCCAGCGAGATAACCACGACGATAACCCTGCAGAGTGATCGATGTACGCGTATGACGAGCCCGTATCTTTCGCGCGTGGTGTCCCATTCGTTTTGTCGCTCCACCCTCGACGAAAAATAACAAAAACGAACGAATCGACGCGAAAGAAGCGCGAGGAAGAGTTTTATAACCCCGTCGTATCGGGAATAATAAAAAAAAAATAACCGAATGATTAAAGAAGAGTGAAAAAGAACTTGAAAATAGAAAAATAAAGGAACAAATGTAGAAACGCATAAAAGGAGACACCGATAAACTACTGCGAGGTAGAAAATTCTTCATCGATTACTCTTCTTTTTTTTCCTCGACTTTTTCCTACCCCGATGAACGAGGATGAATCTGCAATGCAAATCGACAAGCTCGACCGGATGGTCGACGATTTCCCGTGAAAAACGTCACGTTACGTGCACGGGCAACTAATTAAACCTGAATCCCATGCTGTTCTCGGTGGAACGATGATTAAACGACCGCTAGTTTCCGACTCTTGAATAATATAAGAAAAAAAATAATTCAGCGATTCAAACCGCAAACATTGTAGAACTCCCCAATCAATTCGAAACGCGGGTTTTTAAAGTCGTTTCATTGAGAGACTCGCGAACGAGAGCGCCCGAGGTTATTCGCAACCTCGCCTCAGCTTTCTTTTAGCGATAGAAAACTAGTGAGAGGTTTTCCAACTCTGATTCTATGCAATCGCGAAAAGTCCTCACGTACGACGATTTATCGTTCGTTTGAATTAACACTGAAAACCAATTAAGTCGATTCGCTGACACTTGAAAATGAAAATCGGCTATTTAATATAATGAGCGTCCCAGTTAGATCGGCTGCAATTGATAAGCCGAGTCTCGAAATTTTAATAAATTAATTTTGATTTATGAAATCTACTATTCGTTAGGTAATTCAATTTTCAAGTGCAAGTTTTCAGATGCATTCTAAGTTCGGTATGACATAATCCTGACTTCTGAAATAATAGTTTGTTTACATATTCAATGAATAACAAATGTGAGCAATAAATAATGGTTAAAAATAACTATCGTGCGTCATTCTAAAAATAAAAAAAATGAATATTCACTATCATCATTTTTTAAAATAATATTGGTATTTCTCAGTTGAACTTTAGAATGATTACTTTGTTTCAACTTTTCGTTCGCATTATTCGTTGATTACAATGAGTATCGAATAAAATCATTTCGCGTGATTAATTTCAGCACTCGGTAATGAATTCGTCCGATCTAAATGCTATTTCTTCTCGACATAAAGAAAGAGACAATTAACGATCTCGCACTCGGCGTGGGCAGGAATTGCAAATCGGCACGGTGCAACTCCGGTGCGTTTAACGGTTTCGAGTTACACGCTGATCCTAACTCGACCGCGTGAGGGGAATTCACAATTGCTGAAACAACATGCCAAGAGACCGAACGGTTAACAGGCGTTAAAAATCATTCTATATATAAATTCGGAAAAATCTCGACGGAAAAGTTGCGCCGTTGAATTATTCAGACGGCGTTTGATTTATTCCCGATGTGTACACGACGAGCGGGTGGATTAATTAGCGATACCCCCCCGAAGATTGCGCAACCCCGCGCGATGGAATTGTTTCGCGTGCGCGTTGAATAATGTCGCGGAAAATGCGCCGCGAGTTTTCCTAACGGGAAACCCGCGAGAGCTGCCGCGGCTCGTCATTCATCGTCGGCGATAATATTCGTCGGCTGGATTTTTATTTTTCGGTCGAAAGCCGGAAGTGGAAACAATTCGGAGCTTGCACGCGATCAATCAGGAATTAAGAAAACGAAGCCGGAGAGAGAGAGAGAGAGAAAAAGAAGGAACGTAATTAATCACCAAGACGCGTCGAGCGTGTTAATTAATTCGCGGCCGATGCAAATTGCATTTTAATATCTCTCCGCTCGCGTCGTAATTCAGCGTTTATTCTTTCATCCTCGCGACGTTTTATGTTCACCACCTTCCATTATTGCCGATTCGGCGCACGCGCGAAACGCCGAGTTGATTGCGATATATATCGCGTCATCGCGAACTCGCGATGAATATTTATCCCCGCCGGTGTATTTTGTGCAGACGGTCATTGCCGCTTAAGCCGGGCCGAGGGAAAAACTTGGAATTTCCTGAGGAAAATTCGAATCCGGTGCCAAGTCACACTCGCTTCCTCGTCGAGAATCGATCGTTAATTGGCACGGGTATGGTGAAAAGTCATTTTGTATTCAAGCGCGTTACACGGACGTTGGAGGAATCGCGATCGAGTGCACGACCAATGAACGATAATCGCTTCTCGAGTATAAATTACCGCGGCTTATCTCCCTTTACCGTTCGCATTGTCGGTGCTCCGTAAACAAAACCGAAATTAGAGGATCGCTAGATTTGGAAATTCGGGTTAGACTCATTTTTCAAGATTAATTTCATCGAGGCTGAGTGATTTATATTTGATTGTTAATGCCGTAATACAGATCGCCGTTTTTTACAATTTATCATCAAACGTGATCTCGCGAGAGATACGCTTTTCAGGCCGGCGTCTTCAAAAAGTCAAACTTTCACGAGCATAACGTGACTCCGGAGAGGTCATCTTCTTACGTTTCTCATGAACTCCCCCGCACAATGAGAATTGATAGCGTTTTACGATTCGGAGATTGCTTTTATCTCACGGCGATCGTCGTCGAGAGCGCGTGCGCGGTTAACGACGCGAGAAAAATTGCCTAGTCACAGCTTCGGGCCCGCGAGTTCGTTTATTACGAAGGGGCTCGATTCGTACCGCACGAGCGGACGTATCACTCCTTCGATGATTAACGATCCAGAGGATACAAATTATCTAAAAGAAATTTAACCGCAATAAGGACGAGAATCCTTCGTTACAATTTCTTCGAAGCGAATCGTGCATCAATTTAATCTGTTTGTACAGAAATATTTTATTTTGAATCGTACTTGTCACCGCGTAGTACTTCAAGGCCGAGCTCTGATAATCGCACTCGCCTGTAATTTTTTCTCGAAACCTTTTTTCTTAATCTCGCGATGAAAATTACCTCAACCTTCGTGTTTCCTTGTTCGACTATTCGCTCGTATTCATCTCTTTCGCGGAATAATCCTAATGACCCCCGGATCACTTCGAGAATCGTCACCGAAACGACCCAAGGTTCCGATTTTTTTCCCGCGTTACGTACGAATATCTCGCAGAAACGATAATAACCGAGAGAGCGTGACGGCTGTTAAATAAAACGACGGCCGATTTTTCGGTGTAAGGCATATATTTGCACCCTGCCGCGAATGTCGAGTGTCACCGCGGAACCTATTAGCTCGGAATTCCAGCCCGTGAATTTTTTTCCACCGAGGTCAATATTTGTCATTAGCCAATAATGTACACCTGAGTCATTCCTCGCGCAAACATATCGCGAAATTGGATTCCTTTCGAGGATTTTTCGATCCCGGACGAGCTTGACGATAAACCACGTAGGAATGAATCGTCTGGACGTAGCAGATCGTTATCGACGAGCTGATATGAAGAGGAGGGAGGATGATGCCCTTTGTCGGCTGCTCGGGTGGACGTTCGATTCGGAGTGAGTCGCAACGCGACTCGTACGAATAAATCCGACGCGAATTCCTTCCCCCTGCGATCGATCGCGCATGCGCGCGCCTCTATGCATTAAACATGAGAGCTCGCGAGGATTTAAAACCGCCATTGTAGAAAGTCGAACTCTCTCGCGAAGGGGTTTTTTTTGGGAGTGCCGATTGTCGCGGTTACGAGTTACTTTCGATTATTCGTCACCGCGTCTTCCGGACTCGCCTGCGATTTGCATCTGCTCGTTCGGTATAAAACTAATCGAGCTTAGCGATTATGACTGTCGGATTGAGAAAATTTTATTTAAATCTTGTACCCGAAGAAGTCCTCAATTTGGAGTTTATCCAGGTTGAAGGTAATTCGATGCAAAATTCGCTTTTTTTTTAATGGTGCATGTCTCTCTTCGCGATATTACGAAATTATAACTACCAAACTTCGTCGAGGTCGACCACACCGTTTATGGGAAATCCGTGTTTGAATGCAACAATTTTAACAAGAGGCATACGAAAATAATTGTTATTTTTAATATAATTTATGATTTTATATCAGGAACTAATCGACAAATTTGTATAAAAAACTGACAGTTCGTTATGTCATTGTTTTGGTTACTCACTTTTTCTAGAAGTATTCATTATTTTTTTGTCACGACGTACTCAACAAATTAAAAATACGTTTATTTTATTTTTCAGATGTTTTATAATTCGTGTAGGCATATTTTTTATCATATGATTCATCAGTACATGATTATTTAAAATTAAGAAGTGAATTTTTCAATAACATTTTTTCGGAGCTCTTCTCGAGCGTCCATTCGTTCCACCGCTACCGCATAGAACTACCTTGAGGCCCGAATCATTATCGGATCTCCTTTTCGTCTTTGTTGCATAATCAAGCGAAAGAAGTACATACAAAACTCCGGGATCCTTCGAACGATCAATTCACGTCAGGGCGGTTTTATCGAGAACCGGTAGCTGGATTAATTCGCCCGGTCCATGAAGATGAAAAACCAGCTGTATCCTCTTACGTTCTCCGGCGCATCGGTGGATTAACGCTCGCGCATCCGCCGTGTCTTTCTACCACCCGAGCGCATTTACGCCTGCGTGAAAGTTCCGCGAGCGTTTTAGACGTGTCGAGGAGTTCAACGAGAGAGTTGTATTAATGGGGAACGTTGTTCCAACGGGACACTTGTATGGATAGAAAAATACTCCCCCGTTTCCCAATCGCTCGTTTTTTAACCTGTCGAATGCGAGAACGAGCCGCGAGAAATTTCTGCAGCTCGAAAGTTGGAAGAGCTCCAATAATGACCTTGAATGCTATCATTAACCCTTCGATGCATGATAAATCGATTCAAGAGATTCCACCTGCAATTTGTATTAAAGAAAAAATGATCGTAAAAATCTTTTGTTGCGTATTTGTAAAAATGTTTAAATTATATTTTGTTGCACATAATGTTGTATACACAATATTGTTAATAATAGAAAGACATTCTGGTTTCTAACAAATATTTCTAACAAAACTGTACTCACTATAGAAGAATACTGTAAAAACTTAATAGTATTTTAATTCTAATTATTGCTCTATTCAAAAAATTACTGTAATATACAATGAAATTTCTATTTCAAACGATAAGTCACAATTCGATACAAATTATATTAATTGGTATTTACTGGATCAGTTTCTATTTTCCTGTTCCTATTTGGTCAGGGGGCAGAGTGCGATTAACGAGATCGTGATGAGAGCAAGAGACGGAAACAGGCTTTCGCTCTTTCCGCGTTTCCGCGCCGTCAACACACGCCGGATGACAATCGGCAGCGCGCGGAGCTGGTTCGGGCTCGGTGTAATCACCGGGTCGTCAATCGCGCGGCCGTAATGAAAGAGAAATTTCCGCCGCGCGCTGCCCGTATCGACGGCGAACGCGCGCGCGCGTGTAATCTTCTCCGCGCACCGCCCGCAGCTCGAGAGAACCCAACGGATACTTTTGCGCCGGGATAGAAAGTTTCCGATTCTTCTCCCGGGTGTTAGACGATCTTCGGGAATAATGGCCGGCCATTATAAAAATACTCTCGTGCCTAGGAGTTTTTGTTTCCACGAACGATGAAAGAGATTTCAGAATAATTATTTATCGCGGAGGGGATTTCGGTATTTACGATTTTCGGAATTTTTCCAAGCGCCCGGAGGCTGGGCCGAGGAAGACGTCACGAATCATTGGTATTTAAACATTTTTCTTAGGTATAATGGTTATTATTGTAGATATTTTGGTATTTAGGACTTTTATCGTGGAGTAATAGAGGGTTTAGGATGTTCGCGGTAATTCGAGTGAAATTCTACTTAACATTTGCCTCGGCGTCTAATGGCCAGGTAAATACAAGGAAAAGAGTGGCAAATTTTCGACGATAGAGACACAAATCGTCTGACATTTTGCTGAAACGTTGTGGTTCCAGCGACCGGCCGACAGCATTACGGCCCTATCGATTTTCGTGAACCGATCGTTTCCCGATTCGGAAATCGGATATCTCGTAAACAGGTTGCGTTATCGATTGCGAACTAACCATCGGCGGTTATTACGGAGTTTCTACCGGTGAGCCGACGACGATACGTGCGATCGATGACGAATTATATCGGCTTGTCCCATTTCGGTACCGCGGAAAATTATACGAGACAATCGCGCGTAATGATCAACTTCGATGTACGTCCAACGGATAATCATTCACGCTTCACGCGACTCTGACGGCGAAATCAGCGAAAGAAAAGAAAACGGCTAGACGAGAAGGAACGAGCGGGATAGAGAAAAATGAAAAATATACCGAGACTCGATTTTAATGGCGCGCGGTTTTGAGCGGCGTTCGCGGAAGGTCGCGTCCCTCTTTCGCGCCGTGCAATTATTTATCGGCGAGTTTTCGTCATTTTTTTTTTTCGCCAAGTACGACGTTCTCGTCGCTTCTGCGCGCGCGTACCGCGATCGACGAACAAAAGAGTCACCGAACCGACGACTGTCATTAACCGTTTCGACACTGCCCTTTCTTTTATTCTTTCCGCGAGAGGAATATCGGAGTTTTTCCGCGAGAGGCCATTTTTCACCGCGCTTTTCTTGCGCTCGAATATTTACCGAAGTACGAACGAAAATTATTGTTGAATGTATATTTGACTAAATTCAAGAGTCAAATTTGTATTCAAATTATTGTATTCGAGAAACTTTTTTACTTGTGAGAAAATTTCAATTTCCCAATCCTATCCCCAAAAATTTCCCGGGCCAAGAAAAATTAACTTGAGTCGAATAATAATTTTCTTTCTAAGTAAAAGTATATTTATTGTAAGAGTGTAAAAGATCGGATGAGAGATTCCAGGAAGATGGATAAGAATGAAGAACGTTTTTTAATTACGATGCGCGCCAAGATGTTTTACGATGGACAACGTTTTTGGGGTTATTTTTGTATTCACCGTGAGGAGCCCTTGAGGGCCGCTGCTGTCACGAAGATCGCAAGCTTCGGACGAACCGGCCCACCCTCAAAGTTCGTGTTCTCACTATTCCAGGTTCGTTCTCAGTCACCGCGAATGAGGAATAAATTTCATATTTATACGGTATTTTCGTTTTTTTGTAAAAGGAATTGAAAAGTTGTTTTGGATATTATGATAGCCGAGTGGTCTTCGCTGATTCTCCGTGAAAACTCGAGAGAAAACTCTCGAGAGGGCCTGTTGATCGAAAAAAAAAAAAAAATACTACTACCGGTTTTGGAGAAGATGGGAGGGCCCCCAGCTCGAGCGTGACCCGATCGATCCGTCACTGGGCGTCACGAGAGAATCTAAACGCATTCCGCGCGCGGCATAAACGCCCCGATGGCCACAGCTCGTAGTGTGCAGATGAGATTATAAATATGAAACACGAGATCACCGTAGCTCGCGGTCCCGCAGCGTCGTACACATGCACACTATGTGATACGCGTGGGCGTCCTCTCCTGGAAGATGTCCTCCCGTCACGCGCGTTATCGCTGCCTCTGCAGAATCAGTCTTATCGAGGACTGAATCTGTCTCAAGGAATTCTTCATTTTCATAGTACATTTGATCGTTTCACGCGAGAGATTTACATGTGTATCAGATCTTGCATCTCGTTCAAATAAATTAAATTGAAGTATGTTTCTTGGATATTAATAGTTCGATTTCATTGCTTTAGAAAGGACTTGTACTAATACTAGGAGTTATTAATAGTTGTTGTACGTACTATTATGTTTTGCTATTTCTACGTGGTAACATCTACTCTTCTGCGCTATTTGTTATTTCACTATTCCAAAATAATTAGAAACTAATCATTAAAATAGCAAAAAATACTATCAATCTTTGTACCATTTTGCATCGTAAATGTTACTGCTGTAATTTGGTTTAATTTTGCTATGGAATTAGTGAATTAGTTTACCATTCGACACAATTAAATTTGCCATCAAATTTCTCTCGGTGTAATTTATTCGTTGAAAGCGCGTATATTTTCATCGCGAGAGCTCCAATTGAATTTTAGTGTTTGCTCAAGATTCGAAGTTTATGACCCGCAAAGGAATTAACAGAATCCTACGGGCGGTGGCAAATCACGCGCGAATTCGATTCGCCGATCCTGTATTTTACTGTCGTGTGTATCTCATCGGCGCGAGAGTGCGAGGGAGTATTGAATTTCGTCGAGGCGTGGGCGTCGTGAATGTCGATCCGATCGTCCGCACGGTGCACAGTGGGTCCGCGGATTAACGAGGGGCTTTCGAACGAGCATAAGGTGCTCTCGAGAGCGCGTGCTTTGTCGTTCTCGCTCCACCGATAAGAACCTCCGTGGGTGAGCGCGACGAGTTGGCTCAGATAACTTCGAGCACCAATTGCTCGTGATTCTTGACCCCAAGGATCTTGTATCTTCAAGGTTCCGCGAATTGGCGTTTCGACATTTCTCGAATTTCTCCGTGAACGGATCTTGTCGATGTCGATTTTTGATAATTTTTCAATTTAATACAGATTTGTTGTACATTAAGGAAAAATTGCTGTAATCAATATTTTTGTGACATTTACAAAGGGTAATGAACATTCGAGAGTATCATGTAGATAGTTGCAAGGAATAAGGCAACTTTTCTACGTTATCTGTTGTATCTACCATGTAACTGCATTAATTCAATATCTCTGCGATTAAATATGTAAAAGTTTATTTAATGGGGTAGTTATACCTTTGCATTTACAAAGATTTTATACGAACTGAAAATACGTATTATCGATTCACCAAAATTGGCTCTGTTGCAACAACAATTTCATGTCGTCTACAACCCATATCATCATTGTTCTTACAATCAATATTGCATGAGTCAAGAGAAAATGACTCCCATTTTTTCGGTATTCAAGTTTTAATATCCTTGACTGAGGATTTATGAACACCTAATGATACAGTCCGATGTTCTCGATGGCGAAAATTCGTCAACTCGTTACATACAAGTATGAATAATAACACCTGCCGCATCTTTTTCAACGTCGAACACACCGCGCGACAAATAGGAAAAAAAGGGTACAAATTCGCCGGGGCGTTAAGTACGCTTGAAAGAGACACGCTCATTAACATATGTAAATTTTATTGCATCTGCAGTCGCGAAACGAGCCAATAACAATTAAACGCGAGGTAGAGACTCGTGCACGCCGTGCGGTGATACGCGAGTAAATTTTAATTTAGCATCGCCGAGGGGTCGTAAACTTTCCGTCTCGATCGTCCTTTTCGCTCTCTAAATCGACCCGCGAAGGAGGGTCCTAACTTGACGATTCAGCGCGATAATTCAAAAAACATCTCCCATATGGCGTATAAGCAGGACCAACAGGCTCTTCGCCTATATAAAAATCTAAAATGTGAGTTTTTCCTTAAGAATTCAAATTAATGTTTCGAGCTATTATAATAACCGTTATGGTCAATTTTTTTAATCTCTAAGGTGCAGCGATAATATGAAGACATTCGAATCGAGTTATCGCTTTCACGAAATAAAAAGCCCTCGTAAAATTCAATCATCCAACGGTATTTAATTCTTTATCGATCCATCTCGTTAAAATATCGAGATCAATTTGTATCGGGCCATTCCGGTTTTTTCTCCGAGTCGTTAATTAGCTTCTGACTTTCGCCGCTGCCCGATCTTTGGAAATGGCGAATTCTTTTTCTTCTCGAGCTCATCGCTCTGTGACGAGATATTTCAGCAAAACCCGGACCGTAAAAGTAAAAAAGGGAGCGTTTCCTAAAGTCCCTCTCTCCCGTTAATTAGTACGAAGCTTCCGTGATTTCGGATAAAGAGAGAAAGACGAAGGGGGTTGAGGCGATTCTCGACTTCCGGTTAACAGGACAGTCGTTAAACGCGAGAGTTCGTTAGTCCCGGGAGTCTGCGTTCCATAAATTACTCATTACTTTTTCTGGCCGACGAGTCACGTGATCGTATGTACTCAAACGCGAGCTGTAAATCAAGGTCGCGCGCACGCGGGACGATTTTTCGTTTCCTCGCCGCGCAAGAACAAAAGCCACGTACCGATGATTATCTTCCACCGCGAGCTTCAAAACGGAATAGACGGGAATGTATTAAAATCTTGCGCATAAATTTCGCCTCGAAGAGATTAGCATAATATACGCGCATAATGTCGCTCCCTCTTCTTCTTTTTCCTTCTTATTTTTCGTCCAAGGCGCGTCCCTCCGTCTTTCTCTCTCTCCCCCTCGCGATCGATTTGCTTCGTCTCGAATTCATTCTTCCCTTATTCTCGTATTCACGCTTTTCGCCACGGTTCTTCTTCATAAGAATATTCCTCCAGTTGGTTTCTCTTTCTTTCCGTCTGGTATTCGTTTTTTTCCCTCGTTTCTTCGTTCTTTCTGCATTTGCGACTGCCGAGGGGGATATTCAAGGCTGCGCGCAAGGCGCAAAAATATCTAACGAGCAACGAATAATTTCACTTTCCTCGGCGTCGCTCGACCAACCGCTGCACATTCCCCTTTCTTTATGAACGTTTTTCGCGATGGTTCCGAGACGATTTGGAACGAGACATTGATATTATCTGCATATTATCTCGTTTCTTAAAACTTCAAAACCTCGAGCGAGAAAAACCGGAGATAAACTCTCAGGACGGGTGACGACACTCTCTCGACTTTTTTTCAATTCTAGCGCGCGCGTGCGTGCGCACGTGAGTACGTTATAGGCGAGCTTTGGCGTTTGTACACGCACGAGTGTCGTCACGATTCCACGCTCGATTGTGAAACCGAGTGCAACGGCTGAACAATGGCCGAGTAGAGTCGCTCATAAATGCATCTCCTCCCTCGAGTGATTTCAAT
This sequence comes from Goniozus legneri, assembly GCA_003055095.1. Lineage (NCBI taxonomy): Eukaryota > Metazoa > Arthropoda > Insecta > Hymenoptera > Bethylidae > Goniozus > Goniozus legneri. The sequence goes on from NCVS01000300.1 coordinate 382,191, forward strand.
GTTTCTCTATAACATTGGCGAAACCGAGCCTGTTGCGTTACCTCCATCGATTCGAAATGGATTTTGGTTTTTGATTCAAGCGATTCATGTATAGGGGAGACTGGGTACGATTGTAACATGGACCAATTGTAACAACACGAATATCTAAAAATTTATTATGGTGCAAGTGACAATTTGAAGATAAATAAGCATGTTGTTACAATTGTTCCATGTTACAATCGTACCAAATCTCCCCTACTCGGTCTTTTAAGAAATTAAATTGATAAATTGAAACAACCTCTTATATGGTTTTTATACGTCGTTAATTAAATTTCATTTTTACCCACCGGAAAATGTATCTCGTTATGTAGGACGATTTTCAGTAGCGTAAAATGTGAGTCCACGCGAAACGGACATCGAGGGCCGAGTGTATAATGAATAATAATTAAAATCGTTTCTAGAAAGATTTCCATTCGAGTTGAGTTCATGACTTTGGTAGAAAATAAAGAAAGGAAAGGAACGAGAAAGTCCTCCGAAGAGGAGATGCAAATTGACGTTCTACGTGATGAAAGAGCCAAGTCGCTCGTGTCTCCAACCTTTCCTCTCGACTGGGAGAATAAAAATCTCATTGGACGTTATTATGTATTGTCGTGGCGGATGGACAACGAGTAGATAAGATATTAACGCTTAAATCAATCGCACGGGACGACCGAGCGTCACCGAAAGGGGCTGAGAGTACCGAGAGAGAGAAAGAGAAGTGTCTTTCTGCGCAGACTCGCGCATTCAAGAGGCGGGCACAATCCGCCCCTGTACTTCAACGTTATTTATCGTTGGTGTCACTCTCATTCGATACGAACGAGAGTCTTCCCATGAAATTACCAGAGAATTTCATTTTTACGCGTTCGTCCGACTATCTGTCATTAATAACGATTGTTGTATCTCTTTAACTTCCCATCTACTCTACAACTTTTATGGTATGAATTCCCAAGTAATTGTACCTTTGCTGTTTTACCAGAGGTGCCATCTTACTACTGTCGCTGGAATTATACCACACGCGTGTTTACATTGTCTTCTATTTACTTTAGTCTCGATCATCCCTCCCCGTCTATTCTGTCACTTGCGATTCAAGTGAAAAAGCTAATATCCAGAGTCTATTTACTTCGACTGAAAATACGAGTTCGATGGTATCGAAATTGATGTTGTTGTTCGCTCTAATTATTTGTTATGTTTCGCATATCGCAATTACACAGCCCGAAGCTACGACGATGCGAATTGTCAAAAACAACGTACAAGAAGTATTCATGCATATTTAAATAACCGCGAAAGCTAAATAAAGATGATCTATCTAAGTATCCGTTTCGCGCGTAATTTTACGGCCGCGGCACGGCTTATGGACAAATAACAGTGGTGTTCGATGGGAAGAAAGAGGGGGGTAAGGAACATCGAAGGAGCGTGGAATTTATCGCGAGACAGCGAAGCATCGGGTTCGTTACCCGCGCACGCCCAAGATGGTCATAAACGTTCGCTCTTCTCCTTTTCTTGCCTATCTCTCTCCCTCTCTCTCTCTTTTTCTCCCACATGCAACCTTTTCATTCCCGCCATTGTGAACACATCCGCGATATACTTTGCGTTTTTCGCACGATTCGCTCGACACCCCGCGAGCCCGTCTAGAACTCGCATTTTTTTCGAAAGTGAAATCGATAATTGCCGGGTAACGAATAGCGCCGATGTATTATCGCGTTATCGGAGGATCGAAAATAATTCAATTACAGAGATAACGAGCGTTTTCTATGCGGAATAAGAGAGGCACGCGACGTATCGAATAACTCATCGTAATCGGATCGTTCTACGATTCTCTCGCGCCGCTCAATGCAGTCGCGTTACGCAAGCTCGGTCAATTACGAGAAATAAACGACTCGCCGATTCAACGGGGTCAATGACATCGGTCCTCCCTGCCATTGAAATTCTTTTCTTTGCAGTTCTCTTTCGTCAACCCGTTTTTCCCGTCATTTTCTATTTCGCTACTCCGCGAAGAGAAGAAAAAACGGTGAAATTTTAATAAAACTGTGTTATGAAGCGATAAATTACAATCGCGCGAGAACCGTGAATTAGGAAATTCGATAAATAACTACCCGAGAGGGAGAGAGTTAATTAGCTGCAAAAAATGACTTTCAGTTGCGGGACAAGGAAGGCTCTCGTATTTTGTGTAATTTAAAATTATTGCGACATCGAACGACGCGTAACAACGAATCCTTATTATATATATGTATACACATAATATAATTCACGTGTTGCAGCGAGAGCTCGTTGACAGTCCTCGTGCGCTCGATCGCCCTCGTATAGTGCCTTCCTACTCGCATTATGCATAAAAACGCGCAGTCGGTTTACTTTCGCTCCTCTCTCTTTCTCTTGGAAGAGAGAGAAAAATAATATATACGTATACGCATAAGTACACAAACGCATACGGTATTATACGTACGCACGCGAGACACGTTTCGACGATCTAGATGGGACTGCTCCTCGCGTTTTTTTTATCTTATTATTTTTTCGTCGAATTTTTTTTCTCCCTCTCTCCTCGTTTTTTTTTTTTTTAGAAATCGAGAAGATGAGATTTCAGAGTAGGCGAACGATCGTAGGACGAGATTGGGATTACAATATGAAGCGCATGGTCGGTAGCCTCGCATCTCGTATGCATAGCGCGCTACTCCTTGTAAGACACATTCGTAAAACTCGTAATTAAGGCTCATCCTCATCGCGTAAGCCGGACTCGGGCGAGCCTCGTGTCTCGTTACAAACGTGGCGAGATATTCGAGATTAAAGCGGGAGACGAACGGAAAATCGCGCGGACAATCCACGAGAGACGAAATGCACTCTGAGCGTTATTACGCTCGCCGCGGTCTCTAAACCGGTCGCGTTGAAAAACCGCGTTATCGCCCCGCGGAATTATAACAGCCGCTGAAACTGGATCTTCGCGTGTCATATATAGTCTTTTTTCTCTCTTCCTCACTCTGCCCGATCTATAAAGATTATGGAGCTATGCGAGGACGGAAATTTAGAAAAATGGCTAAAAGTGTTTTCCTGTAATTGTGTTGACATTACGCTGACGAAAATGGGAGCAACTTAGTTGCGTTTTCTCTTAGCGTAATATCGATTGTAATAGCAATAATGTTAGCCAATGTAAACGATATTGGATTGTTTTTTAACTACTCTTTGCAAATACAAACATGTATAACTACTACTACATCAAGTTAACTTTTGCATATTTAATTACCGAGATGTTGAATTAAAGTTACTCGGTAGATACAACAACGATAACGCAACAAAGTTGTCTTACTCGTTGCGGCTATTTATTCTATGACTCTTTTTGAGTTTGGAATTACTATTTTCTTTCCGAGTATACATAAAGAACCTGCATTATGCATTATGTGTATGGTTATACGCTAATTCGAAAACCATAGAGACCTCGATTTCAGCTCTCGGCAGGATCTATTTAGGTTTTACAGGCCTCTCAGTGGCGAAACTCTTCTACAAAGAACCCACCTCTTCTTCCTGGCGTGACTTTAACCTGCGGTTTATCTCGAGTCTGCGAGCTCCGAAGGTCTCGCGACGCAACCCACTTTCGTGCGCAAGCAGGAAAGTGCATCTCCGGTCTCTTCCCGATTGCCGTCTCGTTTCTCTCCTCCTCCTCTCTCTCTCTCTCTTTCACTGGGCCGTTCCATTTTATTTCGAGTTAGCTCTCGCAGTCCCCCCGCTAATTGATCCCGAAGTCAAGACGTAACGAGGGACTCGCCTCGCGGGATCAGCTGATCGCTACCTGCAGATCTTCCTGGCCTTTGCCATTTTCGCCGGGTGAAAGCTCGTACGAGCTCATCCCGTATATTTCCCTTTATTCTCCGTGAGCGATAAATTCGTTTTGCACTTTATTCGTTACCGAAGTGTTCGTTTCTCCCGCGCAGAAACTTTACGAGGTGAAAATGAAAGAATCTTTACTGCCAGATCTAACGGAGCTCGTGACGGAGATTCTAAAAGCTTCCAATTGTCTCTCTCTCCTTCGCTCTCGAGCGTTTGCGGTGCTCGTTCGAAGGATGTTACCTACCTCTCGGAGTTGCTCAACAATCGCAGCGACACAGTTATATACACGGCATTGGGTCAACCGTCTCTCGGCGTTAATAACCGAGAGCGAGAGGTGTGACAATTAGTGCTATTTACACGCTCGCGTTTCGTAAAAAAAAAAAGATACAACACACGAAGTTCATTCTTCCCCGAGCAATATAGATATTTTTTTATTTTCCACCGAAAGTCGAGTGCCCATTAAGTCACGTTTTTCGTGGCGATGTCGGTCAGCGTCCTTGTCTACGCTATCTCAGTCGCTAATCTCGAGATACCCGCGGGTTTTAATTCTATCTCTCTTGCTCGTTCTTTTTTCATTTATTTTTTTTTTTACGTAATACTCCGTCCCACGAGAGGCGAGTTACATACCGATAATTACGCGAAGAGTGTGCCTCTCGTAAGTAAATTTGAACTTTCTCACGTGCACGACCCTCGCGAGTTTTTTTTTTCAACAACCATAGACGCATTTCCATACACTTTGAGTGCGCGTTTCATTGTATTTACACTCCTTTTTTCCCCTCTCCCTTTCTTTCTTTCTCGACGATGACGCAATAGTTATGGTCTATTAACTGTCGGTTTTTTTCTCAATAAGATTCTCGGAAGACCCTCGACGGAAAAACCGCGAGATTTTATTGGGGGATAAGATGGAGATCCTCCGATTGGTTATCAACGAGGATTATCGTCCTTGGTGGACGGCACGGTTAGCTCAATTGCAATAATCGAACAAGATTCGTAAATAGAAAAAAGTAATCATTCAATTCAAGGATAATTTCCTTGAATCGATAAATTTTTGAGGATAAGGCCGGGAAACCGGAATTTGAAAATGTATCGTACAAGGAAAACAAATTCAGAAGAATCATGTGTGTGCAGTTGTAATTGCATACTTCTGATAATTTTGGACATCCGGGTGAGAGGTCCGAAACTCTCACTCGGAAACGAGGTCCCAATTTGATATTTCGAGTAGCGAGTATCGGCATCGACTCCGCCCCCGCGAGCGAAATGCGCAAAACGAGATACAATATCGCGAAAAACGGTTCGCTCGGCTCGAGAGAACGAGTTTCTGGGACCGGGTAACCCACATAGGGAGGATATTCGAGCTCGAAGGGACCCGCAGCACACGCCTATTTATGCGAGTCTCCGTCGAGAGAGACTTTCGCATGCGCATATAATAACGTACGAGACGAGCGGAATGCGAGACGAGCGTCTCTTTATACGTTTTGTATTTTTTCGTCTCTTCCTCTTTCACTCTTCATCTCTCCCTCCCTCTCTTTCCATCTTCCTTTCGCTTCTCGCCCACGAGGAAAATGAAGATATTTTGTCGCGGTTTATTCGCGCGGCTCGTCTCGGTGTCACCGGGATAACCTTGCCCTTACCGATTTCACCTCAGGAGCAGAAGAAAGAGTCCGTTGATAGTGCGCTGAGTGAAAGATGGGCGGGTGCTCGACCGTTTTTGGCGATACGGGAAACACGAAGTACCGTTCTCCACTTTCGATTTTGCCTCGTCGAACAATTCAGATATCATAAACTGTTCCAAATTGGGAAAGTAAAAGGTATTCTTGCTTGACACACATTGTTAGGAATTTCAGTTATAAATTTCAACTAAATCTCTTTGATTTTTCCGCATAACACGGATTTAGAACGTTGCAATCCAAAGTTTCATATATTTATTTAAATCACCAACGAGTATTTCAAATAAAACAACAAACCTTTAATGCAGTAAGTGAAACAAAAACGATTAACATTAAACATATCTTTTGTTGGGAATTTCAAAACTCTTTCAACAGTGCAGAAATATTGCATTGCCGTATGAAATCTGAACTTCCGATAGACGAGACTCTATCTGAGAGCAGAACAAGGGAAAACACGGAGTAGATAAACGAGGCTAGCTTGCACAAGCGAGTATAGGAGCGCGCGCGTATAACCAGTAGCCGCGATTCGATCTACCAGCCTGGGTGTCCCTTTCGCTAGCCCTTTTTTATGCCCCTTTTGCATTCGAGAGGTTCCGTTCACGACGCGTCCCCACGGAAACCTTTATCTCTCCTAGACGATTTATGCGACTGGCTCCTCGTCGCGCGGCTATCCTCAAACGTAGAGGATTTACGAACGACTCGACGTATTAATATTGATAAGCGAACTTTTTTCATGCCCGATGCGAGACAGGCGAAACCAATTCTGAGATCATCGGTGACGTTCGCGGCTCGTACGGGTTTCTAAGGTCGAACCAGTTTTTCGCGTCCGTAACCGAGTTTCCCAGACTAGATCTCTCGTGCGCTCGCGCTATTTATGCAAATCGTCGACATTTCTATCTAGACGTATTTATATCGACGTAGAGCGATCGTTACCAGGCGTACCTCTTTTTCCCTCCACGACTTTTTATGAGCCAAGTTGACGGCACCCCGGAAAAGCGCAAGGTTGTCTATACAGTCGAGAAGTCAAGATTACCAAGTGACGTATCTGGCGATTCGATCTCGTTACACTCGTGTAATGGCGTTATATATCTAGTTTCGTATTAACGAGATTCTCGAATCGTGAGAACGGAATACACCGATTCGCGAATTTTAGTTTGGACGCAAAGTGAACTTACTGGTGGTAGAGTAGTCGATGGCATTTTATAAATCGAATATCACAGTCGTAATAAATTTGATAATACAGAAATGAATGACACCGTTCACAGAGAATTTTTAAAGCTTCTAACGATGTAAATCTTCCCGATATTCGATACTTTTGCGTTGCCTCGGGCCATTAGGCGAATTTTCGACTCGAATTCGAGCGCCCGCGAGGGCAGAAAAATCGTAAAGAGACAAAGTCACGTTTCGTCGACGATCGTCATTTCTCAAAACGATCGACGGCGTTAAATTAACATAACGAAATATCCGTGCGCGTACATCTCGCTTTAATGGTCGAACGTGCGCGACGTATTCAGCGTTATCCGCGCAGGGCACGAACGAGTCCTCGAGTACTTAAGGGCCGCATAGCGAAACGCGATACCTTAGCGCAGAGTTGTCCGTGAATTTTTCTCGGGTTGCGACCTCGTAAACACTATAAACCTGCTAGCTCGGACGTTAAACACGGGGATGGAATTTTTGACCTTTTGAAAAATGTTTTTCCATTCGCAATTACCGTCGTTATCAGTGGATATAAAAATTCCATTTCAACAATTCGAAAGGAAAATAAATGTTACGTACCGAACCTTGACGAACTTTGCAATTTTCTAATTCAATTTTCTATTTTCTATTCATGTATTCCTTTATTCCTTTATTCTCAATCTCTAAAGCTAATTCGCCTTCTTCATTTCTGTTTCAGGTAAGGACGCAATTTTCTTTCGATCAGCAGCCTAATCGAGACACGGGTAATGACTTTTCCATTAATTCGCCTTTGTTCGAATTTCTTGCCCTCTTTTGACCGGGCCGTTTTCATATATTTTCTCTCTCTCTTTCTCTCTCACTCATGAGCCGTATATAGGGTCGCTATGCGAGGTCGCCAGCGAAACGCATGACGAAACGCGACCCGAAAATGGCCGCGCGCGAGACGAGCTAATTGCCGACACGCGTTGCGCGTATAGAAAATCGTCCTCGCATCGGGACTGAGAGAGACGGCGAGAAAAAGAAAAAGAAAATGAACGAGACAAAGAGGTAACTCGATCGGCACGAGGACGCCGCCAAATCGATTTTGCGTCGCGGCTTCTGCTCTTCGTCCGTCGAGCACGCAGTTGAATTGAAAGAACAAACTGCGTATTGGTTCGCCGTGAAGAAATTAAAAAAATAAAGAAATCTTTGCTCGTCGAGATCGAAGACATGAATACGCTCGATTATTAAAAATCGAAAATGATTCTCCCAGCCCTGATAACGAGTCGGTCTGGATGCAAATTAATAAAGAAGGTTACTCGAAACGTCATTATTGTTCAATGTCTCCGATGTTTATTTGCCACGTCGCGAGGAAAGCAAGTCGATACGACCCTCGGCTGAATGACAAGCGAATCGTAAGAAGTTGTGTTACTCATATAATATTTACATTATACTCTGCTTATTATACAAAACCGTTGTGTTGATAGTTTTAAATAGATCAGGTACGAATTAACGTTCCTTAACGCCTACAAACCTAAACTAGCAGTCTTCTGAATATGAATATCATTTGAAATTCTCACTGCAATGAAGGAGACTTTTTGTTTGATCCACATAGCGTATGCGTAGAGTTTGAGGAATGAACCAAAAGAGTGCGCTCTGATATTGTTTTTGGACCATTATTGTGAACTGTACTGGAATCACCGAGTTGACTCACGTTGTATTGTGCTTATTAAACGGTACAATTTGAATCTGTTAAATGATTTTATATAATTAACAATAAATATCAATAATAATAATATAAATGTTATTATTAATATTAATTGATATTGATACTATTTTATTATTTTACTACGTTGCTCAGATAATAGTCGCAATTTGTGTAAATTAAACAGTAACAGTTGTCAAAATTGAAATTTGAGTTCAAAGGGCGATTTCGTTACGCACTCGTCGTGACATATAGCATTTTAAACCCTCCAACGCGGAGCTTTAACTTTCGCGAACATGTTAATCCAGCGATCTCGTGACGGTTCCACAATCAGTCCGCTCGGCGAGGTAGCCGCGAAATTGCCACTCGGCGAGGGTTTTATATTTATACCTTTGGCGTTATAAAGTTTCGAGCGAACGAGCGTAAATCTTGGTTAACAATGGCGAGCGCGCGCGCGCGCGCGGATGAGGAGGAAGGAAGGGTTGAAACGTCGAGGTCGTCTCGCGTTTTACCCCCGTGGATCTCTTTCTCTTTTTTTCATTTTCATATTCCTCCGAGACGAGCGATAATAAATAAAACACGCGTTTCGTCCCTCTCGCTCTCTCTCTCTCTCTCTCTCTCTCTCTCTCTCTCGCTCTTTCGGTTCCGACAAAGACGGCCCGGTCGCTTATTAACTCGAAGAAGGCCTGAATATGGCCCGAGACTCTTCCCACCTCCTTTCCAACTTCCACCACCTCGCTCGTAAAACTCTTTAACCGTAACGATTTTAACGATACACGCCGCTTTGTTAACAATTATTTTTATTCCTCGTAATGTACGCGTCGAGAGAGCGAATTACCGCGGAATTACCCGAGCTTCATTTTTGTCCTTTTCCGATCGGGTTAAAAAGCGATTCTCGTCTCGCTCGTTCCAGTTGACGAAGATATATACGGTCGAGTGAGATTTTGGAATTATTTTCGCAACCCCGAACAATGGGGAGAGGTCGAGTTTCAAAAGTTTGAATTTTCTCACCCCCCTCGAGTCTTTCCTCACTTAATCGTCTTATAATCCCCAAAAATGTTAATCACCAGGCTCGTCTCTCCCGATGCGGATAAACGTCCGAAAGAGATCTCGATTGGGGGGCAATAAAATGGCTCACTCTCGTGGCGCAAAATGAACCTCACCCACCCCTCGGACGGATTCTCATCGGCTATCAAAAAAGATCGGCACGCGGTGATTACCTCATCCGTGTGCCCGATGCCCGCGATAATTGCGAGAAGGCACTTTGCAATCGCGAAAAGACGAGATGATGAACGACTCTTCGAATTTTCATCAAACGTCGTTAGATTTTTCGTTGCCTAATGACTGGTCTGGCTTTGTGCTCCGTGATAAACGACGTCGTAAGTTCTCGGATGAAATCATCCTGGACTCTTCTCGTAATTCTTCTTACGAGCCATAAAAACCGGCGAGGAGGATAGGAATCGAGAAAAAGAGAAAAAGAGGACGATTTTACACGAATGGAATCGTCAGTGGCCAAATGCGATCGAGAGCTTGACGACTTCATCCGCGTACATGTGTATCGACATTTGAATACCATTAGACGGAAGGACGTACGGGCGCATCCAAGGTCGCGCCACGGGAGAACGGTTTTACAACCGCGTTCGGTATTAATTCCACGCTTCCCGCATGCTTTTATGCATTCCCTCGCATTGCATGGAAATTGTCCGCTCTAGGAAGGAGACTGGCTCGAAGAAATTCCAGTTTCTCGGTTTGTTTAGTCTATCGATGGATATAGAATTGAATATTCAAGACGGTTTAGCGCACAACCCGTCAGGTCAGGTTGGAATCGTTCCTAGACGAAACTCGATTGTGGCTCCGAGAAAAGTGGTACCTGTGGAAATAGAGAGATTGAGTTTCGCGAGATCGATCGGATTAATCGGCGATTGCACGGCGATCTAAGAAGAGGCTCATTTGCCACCTGATTATTCGAGAGCTGACGCAATTTCGAATCCGTACTCACCCCGCTGCCTCGTTATCCTAAACCGAGCGTTTGCAATCGCGATTAGCATAAATAATTCACGGGTACGAGATTCATCTCTGTAGTTACCCAAGACAATTATCTCCCCGATGGAATTTCTATTCTCCCTAATTCGCGACACGACTCTCGCGTGACACGAATTCGGCCAGATCGGCTTATAGGCGAGACCACACCTGATTTATTTACACTGAGTCATTCAGTGATTAATCGCGTTACCGTTTCAGCCATGAAGAGCTACTGGGCGTTGCACGATTTTCTCACGGCCAGACCCGACCGTAATACGTAACGATACCAGGCCCGATTTAAAAGGCCGAAGGCACGTGTACGAGGTGGCTGTGTGCGTTCGGTATTTAATACCGAGTGCACGAGAGCAGCGCGATTAAACGTGTCAATGATGCTTGCGTGTCGATACACCGTACGCGTCTCGTTGCGAGGCTCGCGACACGAATATATCTGTCTGTTATTGTTGCACATACATGGAGAAAAAGATTTCTTTGATTCGTATTTATAAAAGTCTACCGGACGAAGGAAATGCTTCGATGAATAAAACTCGTTTCGTTTCTAAATCATACAACTCGGTTGGAAACAAAATAAATAATTGAAAATGCAAAAACAGTTTCGAATGAAATGAATGCTCAAGTTTGTGCGGTTAAAAGGAAAATTATTCTTATCCATTGATATCGAGCTCAAAAGAAGTATCGAGTGCAATTTTTTACGCAACCCTTTACGTAACGATTCTCCACCTCGCGTTGTGTTTCTTCTCACCATCTTTTTGTTTCCTCCACGCTGTGTTGTTTCGACGATTAAACGACGCCGATCGATCGGAACGAGGCCGGAATACAAAGTGCATTTATTTATTCTCGCTTCCCGTTCCACGATCGGTTCACCGAACCGGGATTCTTCGCTCTTCAAACACCGAGACGAATATCGGCTCCTTTCGCGGCGCAATTTCCGCGAGTTTTTCTCGCTTTACGACTCGCGAATATCGTTCCGAGCAACCTTGATTTCCTACAAACGGCCAACTAGAATAACCCGTTCGATCGAGGGAACTAGCCGGACGTTAAAATGAAATAGCGTCGCCGTGCACGACACTGCTATTGAACTTTACGATTTCAGTCTACGGGGAGTGAGAAAAAATGGCTTGTAACGGGCAGTATCCTTTCAAACACCGATAACGATCGAGCCGCGGCCGAAGTATGATATATCGATCGTTATTTTTCCCTCGGGATTAGAACGTCGATCGAAGCCACGCATCTCCTCGCTGTGTGCCGTTGTCGCGATACCCAAGTTTATCTCGCAAAAACGTTTTATTTTCATCGATCCGTGTATAGAAATATTTTGAAATCTTTTCGCATTTTCGCGCGAGCGACAAGATGAATCGGTCATAGCTCGAGATGAGAGAAACCACGCCGAAGGTCGCGCAGCGAATTATCGGTTGAACATTTAAGGTAGAATACCGCATTTCTCGGTCTCCCTCTCCCTCTTCGGCTGTGTACGCGAAATGACTTTACATCTCGGGTCTAAAAATACGTACTCGCGAACAGAGGCACAGATGAGGCCGGTGTTTAATTAGCGACCTGCACTACTTATACGCCTATCCGAATCGATAGAGTTTGAAACCGGTGACCTTCGTCGCGCCGCTTTTATCTCGCTCTCGCGGTCTCGTTTCTCAACGTAGAAGAAATAAAAAAAGAAAATAAACGACCGGTCGCATCCTACGCGAGCTTCGATTTTATTGCGCCTATTTTCCTTATTATCCGATTAACGACGAGACGCTAATTGAGAAAAATATTCGCGAAACGAGGCTGAGGCAACTTAAAGCGAGCGTGTGTACGCTGTTACTCTTGCTCCGGTTTCGCTCATCGTCGAGGGATTAGCGGCTCGCGCGCTTCGTTCGATTACGCGATAACGACCGATTAACTCGTTCGCGAGGCCAAAGCACTGTGTACGCGCTACACGGGTGTGATTCGAAACTCGATATCGTTTAATGCAGCTCTTGCAAAAGGTCTGCATACAATTAAAATTCACAGCGTAAAAGAACCTTAATTCGCGTACTTTCGGTAAAATTAATTAGCGAAATCTCTCCTAATTACGTATTCTTTCGATTCCAATATTTTCGCATCATTCAAATATACGTGGAGAAAAATAGAACAGTATATTTTGCCTTAAAACTCAACCTCTTAAAATAAAAGTGTATATTAAGTTAAACGAATTTTACTGTGGATTTTGTCATGGTATTCTAAATGAAAACTGCAAATAATTTTCAGTTAATTTAATATTAAATTAAATCTGAAGTAAAGTAAGACAAGACAAACTTCATTTTAAGATAAACAGGGAATATTACCGACACCTTGAGTTATGGTAAAAAATATTTTAACCCGATAATATTAATCGTTCATTTTTTTCTGCGAGTAAGTAAAAAATATTTACTATTAGCTCTGAAATCTGAACGTAATTACCCGCCTTATTATAATTTCGAACTCAGCCGTCGTAGCGCCGGAAAAATGAGTCTACAGTAGAGGTCGCTTACGATGATATTTATTTGGTGTTCCACTACCTTCTAACGTACGTGTAGTCGAGGAGGAAGGACGTGCGTTCAAGATTTACATAAATCGATTACGATGGCGAGAATTCTTTCCGATGATGAAATAAATATAAAGGCTCGGCTGTATTCGATTATAATAAGAGATGATCCATTATGGCTTCGTTTGTTAATTAGTGAAAAAAAATTATCGAACATTCGATCAGTTATCAACAATATAATATATGAAGACTCCACCGGACACCGTGCTCCAGTATTGGCGGCCGCAGCGGCATTCTCTTCCGAACCTATGCTAAAGATGATAGTCGAGCAATGTAAAGCAGATTTAAAAGCTATTGGAACATTTGTATTCGATAAATTTGTCTTAGAAAATGTGAATGCAGTTTGGTTCGCCGCGGGAAGTAATCGATTGGACAATGTCAAATTTCTGGTCAGAGCAGGTGTCGATTTAGATCAAGTGGCGAAGAGCAAAACAACTCCACTTCACATGGTTTGTTATCTTGGATACGCAGAATGTGCCCAATATCTCATTGAGCGCGGTGCTGATGTGAACAATTCGAATATTTACGGTAATACATGTTTGATGACTGCCTCTCGTAAGGGATACTATTGGATTGTCAAACTATTATTGGAGAACGGCGCGCGTCCGGACGATCAGGATGAGAATGGGACAACAGCTTTACACATCGCTTGTGAACTCGGTAACATGGAAGTTGTGTTAGAAATATTGAAATACAGTCATGCTATGATTAGAGACAAGTCCCGAATGACACCGTTGATGATAGCCGCGGATAGATTGCACATGAATCTTGTAGAAACTTTAATTAAAGAACTGAACTTATCCAAAGAAGACACTATCGACGCTTACGAACTACTCGGGGCTTCTCTCGCTACCTGTCATTACTCTGCTAGATTAGTCCCATATAATCGTGAGGAATTGGATCAATTATCGTTTGAAAATTTGCACAAAGCCATGGAATTGCGATATAGCGATACCAATAATATTATTCGCAAAGAATTAAAACCGGGGATACCAGCGTATGCTTGGCGGATCGAATCCGAAAACGAAGCAAAGCTAGAGGAGATCAAGAATAATCGGTATTTACGTCAAATGGAAGGCCTCGTTATTAGAGAAAGGATACTAGGGTTTGACAATCCTAAAGTTCATGATCAAGCAACATCTCTGGCCCTAGATTTGGCGGATGGGGATATGAGCGAACCAGCTCTTAGACTTATCTTATATATTGCCAAATTCCGTCGGATGAGTAACATCAGTAATCCAGAGATTTATAATGTTGTTAACATTTTTGTGCGAGCGATAGAATTGGAACAGACAATTAATTTTCAACTTGTTGTCGATGCGCTCGAAGCTTGCGTTGAGGAATTAATTGAAAGTAGAAAAAAAGCTCAAATTCCAGATCCTAATCCCAAACAAAAAGTAATTAGAATATTCCAAGCGAATACTGCAACAACTATGTGTATGCTTAAAATAATTGTAGGGCAATTAATGGCGCGTTACCCTGCTGATACAGATACTTCCGCTGTGTATACAATTGTGCGCAAATTGTGCGCGGCAAACATAGTGATGGGAGATGGTAAAACGTTGTTACATTTAGCCGCAGGTATATACACGCCTATGCATCAATTAGACCCGGAGTTATTTGAGGGATTTCCTAATATCGATGTTGTTCGAGTATTAGTAGAGTGTGGTGCAAATATCGATGCTATAGATTCAGACCGAAATACGCCAATGCATATAGCTTATGAATATCTATATGTCGGCGATGAGCTTTTATATGATGAACTGGAAAAAATAATTAAATTTCTGTTCGAAAGCGGTGCTCACTGGGATATTGTCAATTGCATAGGGCAATCTCCTGTTGAATGTGCTGAAGATCCCGCCGCCGTGAATGTTATACAATTTCCACCCAAAACATTACAATGTTCAGCTGCCGATGCTATAGTATCTCATCAAATACCGTACGCTGGCTTAATACCACGCACCTTAGAACTTTTCGTCGATCTACATAACATTTTACCTGCAAACCGACGTTGTACCCGATACGACAACCATTGCTTGTATTCTCCGGTGAACAACAAGGAATACAAATTTTCCTTCTAACTGCCAATTTTACAATTTGTGTCTGTGTAATTTGCACTATAATTTATTTCTCGTACAATCCTATGATATCAAAAAAATAAATCACTAAATGTATAAATCATTCTTATCATTCAAATCGTTTTTTTTTTGTTCGATCTTCGCGAATTATTCCTAATTGTCATAAAAAGTTCTTCATTTCAAATTCGTACCAAAATTTGATATTACCGCACACCATAATTTTATATAGTTTAATTTTCAAGACAATGTTCTCAGACAATTAATATACATCGGCTTCGTTGTTTTATACGCGAAAAAGATCATTCAAATTTTTATGCTGTTATTGAAATTTAAATAAAAAATTAGACAAAATATTAACCATCACATTACTCAAAGGACTCGCTAGAAATTAGTTTTAAAAGTATCAGCAAATATCCATACTAATTGAGAATTTTTAACGCTTATTATTATTTTAAAGTAGAAGCGGATGTTAACCGAACGTACTGGCTTCACGAAAGACTTGCGCTCGCAGAAAGTGAGGTAAAATCAACACGGCCGTTTCTATAACGTTGCGTACATCGGCGAGCAAACAGTAGAGAGAACCTAGCTGGTAGGTAGTGCGCGGGCGTTTCGTAATCGAGAATTTTTCGGTGCTTCGAGAGAACCCGGTGTATATACACCAAGGATAATTTATTCCACGATGTAGATTTTTCTTTCACCCATAAGATAATTAGTATACTCCTCTTCGAAGCTATTAGAACATTCGTTCTAACGATTCGTACCTACGTCGGCATTGAGCGTTGATAAAAGTTTAAAGATTTCAAACATCGCTCAACCTTCGTAAGGCATTTCGTAGAAACCATTTGCGAAGTATCGAAATATTCGCAGTGGAATCTCATAATAATAAACAGACGGACGCTGCTGGTTAGAAAAACTGAGACTAGAAATATTCACCGTGGCGCGAATCAAGGAGATCCACTGCGCAATGAGACTCGCTTCGATAAAACTCAACTGTACGCGCTGGAAACTCGTTCGACGTGAAAAAGAAGAGAGAGGTGGAAAAAAGAAAATTCGAGCTCTGTCGAAACGCCCACGCTGAGCCCCCAAGGGTGAATTCTCGATCTCCACCCACAATCCACCCCCGCGCGTTCACGATATATGTACATTTTCACGTATTGCCCCCCCCCCCCTGTGAAGATGAAGTTGAAACAAAGAGTCGAGAAAAATCGTGCAGTCCTCGGGCGTGTACACACCGGTTACATATGTTCGTCGAGATAAAACAAAACTAATAATTGCTTCTTTTTCTATACGAGTTCGTAATATTTCTTTAATGAATATTTAAAAAGTTGTTTTTCTACAAGAACACAAAGATTCCGATAAAAAGGAAAACAGCTTGTAAAGATATAATATATAAATGCAGCCGGGGTTATAATTACGGAACGAAGAAAGAGAGAAAGAGAAGTTTATTCGTCGGACGTATGGAATGTACCGATAAGACGATACATGAAATAGTACCCCTCCGAGTGAGAGACGCTGGAGAGAGAAGTCGGCGAAAGACGAGAAAAAAAAGATGGAACGGAGAGAAAAAGGAGAATGCGGTTTTAAGACTACGGTGTTTTACGGGCGCGGTCTCCTCTAGCACGTAAGGGGGAGGTAAGGTGATGTTTATCTTGTGAGTTCGCGAGCGAGCAAAACTCGACGTATAGCCGGTCGTGGTAGGGGGTGGATTTTTTCCCGCGCAAAAGCAAAAATAATTTGTCAAGATACCGTAACGATAACGTCTCGTTCGCTCGCGGCGAATTTTTCGAGAGACAAATCGATCCTCGCGGATCGATGCCGTGCATTATTGCGTCTGCGCGAGAGATAACGAATAGCGGTTGCTCAATCCGATTGCTCGTCGGTTTTTTGTTACGTTCGAGGAAGAATCCTTGAGATTCGAAAAAATATGGGTCACTTCGTTACGCCTAAGTTTGAAAGAGTTCGAGACAAAAAAAAAATCTACTTCCGCGCGAGGTGTCAAAATGCAACACTAAAAGTGTTGTTTCTTTTCGCGGATTAGGCGAGTGAGTCATTGGGCGGGGCAAGGATTATTGCGAGCGTTGCTCATATATAGCATTGCGAAATTTACGCTTGTCAAATTTTGTTCTTCGCGAGAAACGCGTGTAATTACACAAATGCGGTCGAGTCGACTACAAACTCTTGCAATATTTTCGGCTGCGTGGGAACGATTAGAATTGCGAACCAGTTTCGGTTCGATAAGACGCGAAATATTGTCCTCGAGGATCGCTTCTACGGTCAACCGAGTGATCTTGAACCGGCCACCTGAGCTCGTTACACTCGGATTGTCCCGAGTCGTAATGAGCCGAAGAGGGCGGCTCGGATTCAGGTATACCGGACTTTAATCGAGTTACACCGATTTGTCGCTTGTCGTTTTCGTCTTTTCTCACGATTCGAGCAAAATTGCTCGGACTCTCCTTGAAATTCCTCTCTCGCAGTCGATAATCCAATGTCGAGTCGCTGCTACAATATTTGTAAATACGTCGCGCTTCAGTTTTTCTTACTTCCCCGACGTACGAGACATAACCGAGCGAAAGAGAAATTGAATAAAAATGAAGAATTCGTCAGGTAATGTATGAAAATTAGAGTAGAATTTCACTTCTAATTCGATATTTTCATCTAATAATTGAAAGTTTTCGACGAATTCTCGCGCTACCGGTCGATTATTTCCCCCCGAAACGTATTATTACACACTGTTACGATAGCTGCGTGTATACGCGTCGCGAGACAATTTCGTTACTTCTATTTTTCCTTCTCTCTTTTGTCTCCGCGACTATTAAGTAACGTAAATGAAACAACGGCTCGAAAACTCTCTCGAATTCGCAACTCCGATAATTACGCCCGATAATTCTCGCCTCTTTATACTTCGACAGGTGTCGAGAAATCGCTACGGAGTTCCCAGCTGTGTTATGGCGAGGGGGAAAAAAATCGAAATAGCGAGAAACATTCCTTCAAAACGGTTTTCACCGAGCTATCCTCCTCGATGGAATAAACGTAATTAAGACGGCGGATCACGCGCGCGCGAGAATTATCGCGATCTCGCGAACTCGAGATATCGGGACGCCTCGGCCTCTTGCCTACCGATATTTATTCGCCCGACGCGTGAATTATGACTTTCTCTCACGCCAAACATTCTCTCCCTCCCTCTCTCGTTCACTCGACGAAACACTCGCTATCTCTATTATAAGATTGTTTCTAATGGAACGACCTATGGATATAACGGGTTAATTGATCGAATAAATATATTCCATACCGTAGCTTCGAAAAAGGCAAAAATCACGAGTGCATTCACGCCTGACCCACGATCCAACGCGATTGTCGTCGGAGAAACCGTTACGTAACGGGGTAAATTTGCATCTCGTGGAAATTATCATAATGGGGTATAATTCTTTTTTATTCGATCGTTTGTGCCGAATCGATTTGAGTTAAAAATCAATTTAAGTTATATGGTAATAACGATTATATAATTCATGAAATTTTTAGATTCGAACGACCGGTGAGTTCTCTCATCCGAATTCACCTGGTTACGTTCCCATTTGAGCTTCTAAATATCACGAACGCTACGGGGCAGCAGCCTCCTCTCGCTCGTATACTTAATGCGTTTCGGTGTATTATACGTGATCAGCGTACGCGGGCACTTTATCTCTCTCTCTCTCTCTCTCTCTCTCTCTCTCTCTCGCTCTCCCCCTTCTCGTTTCGTAAACGGCACGCGCTCGCTCTCGCCTCGCTCGCCGGTAATTAATCGTCCTGCGGGAGGAGGAGAAAGAAAAAAAGATAGGAAATGAACGTCGGCATTTAAATCTACACATACACAGGTCTTGGGAGAGTCATTATTTTTACGACAAATTGGAGCGTGGAATCGGAATTGAAAAGAACCTCGCGATTGCCGATGAATCGAATTGGTTCGAATCACGCTTGCGTAATTCCTCCCAAAGTGAAAAAAGTGAACTTTCGACTTTATTATTCTGTTTTGGAAAAAATAAAAATTCGATATTTTTGAAAGTTTTCACGCGACTTGATATTGGTAGTTGCAAACGATTAAAAAACCAATAACAAACGAGAATATAGCACACCGACCGGGGCGATTACGTTACGCCAAATCATCCGCGAGAACTCGCGCGAAACGTTTTTCTCTTCCTCTCCTTCCACTCTCGCTTTCGCTATTCACTAGACTAATGCGAAAAAAGAAAATTGATACGAAATTCTTTTCGCTGTATCGCATAATACCGCGATGAAAAAACACGCTGCTCTTCCCATACGCGGTGCACGCAGAGTGAATGAAAAACATTACGATCATGTTACGTTCGAGGAAGAGCCATCCGAAAGAGCATTTTGTTAGCGGGGAATTGCGCAATCGTATCGTGCGAATAGGTCGGCAGGTTCGAAATGGACTCTCCGTAAGTGTGCGAAACAAGACTTTTCTCATTGAAGCGTTTCGTACAAAAAAAGTGTTTAAAAATTTATAACCGGAGAAGCCGAGGTTTAAGATTGGACCCAGCAAGGGTGTAATTGACCACCTTTTGTGACTCGGAGACGCTACCGAGATCGTTTAGTCATTAATATCCCGACAAAGGATCCGCCGGATCTTCCGAGCACCTTTCAAATCGTATACAATTTTACGTAACCGAGTGTCATCCGATTCATTTTCGTCTCGTTGACATCGCGCTCCGACTTTCGAAATTGCATTATATTACGAATAATATGTTCTCGTATAGCGATACTCAAAATTACGAAAGGTAACGCTTGTTCCATCCTTTTTTTCTCGCTGTCAACGACGAATTAGCGAACGCTCCATTTCTCGCGGATTCAATGAAACGAAAACGTTTCATTATCGAGTTTGAAAATAGTGAAACCAGGTGAATGAATGGAGGATGAAAAAAAAAAAAAAAAAAGAGAAGAAGGTACAACACGCGATGGAATCCACGCTTAAATCATCGGGTAGTATAAGAATCTGTTACATCAGTGACAGATCCTCGATTCTTATCCCGTCATCGTTTGTGTACAACCCGACAATGAACAATCGTCGTTCGGGAGACAACGAAGAAGAAGAAAAAAAAAATGAAAGGTACACCGGAGAACGAAGAAGAAAAAAAATTCTTTCCCATGTACGGCGACGTAAATTCACTTCGAGAGACGTTAGAATTGCTGCCAGAGGATGACTAGTTAAGAGAGAGATAGAGAAAAAAAAACCTGGACGTTAATCATGCGAACGAATACTCGAACTTGTATACGATTCGCGTGTGCCCGTTAGAACCGAGAGTTATGTCGAACATCCGGCCAATTGTCAAGTTATGTACGACTGCTAAAACTTTAATACTCCTCGTGCAAAAATTTATGCAATTCTCTTACCGCTGGACGGTGCAAATGCCAATTTTTCATACCGCTTTCTCAATATCCCGAAAATCGTTGCGAGCTCGAACAATTTTTTCGCTCCTTTCCATCCGCAACATGCGATGGATCTCTAGGTGCGAATTTATGAGATACTCGCGATGGAAAAAATCGAATGGAGTAGACCTTTGGGAAACACAAGACGCGGCGCGATTACCTCGATCGAGACGGACACGCGCGCGCGATCGAGCGATTCGCGGCTTCTCGCGTATCGAATATTCGCGTCTCGTTCGAGTCGCCTCTCGTCCGATTACACGCGTTTGTTTGTACCCACCGCGAATGATTGCGCAAGTCCCGACGTTTTCACGATCGATCGACCGATTGTTTTTCCGCCGCGGTTTAATATCCATGGAGAGCTTGTATATCGGTTTGACAAATACGAAAAATTCTCGAGGTAATTGAGTATTTTCTTACTCGTCTCCTCCTGCCTCGATATCGCAATTATAGCCGTTCGATGATTTCACGTTATTTGATATTTCAAATTTTTTAAGTGAGTACAATTGACATACACGGACAAAACTTTTGTAGTACCCAATTCTAATATTACGACATCGTAGGTCAGCGAGATTTATGCAAAACGTGACCCTATTAAAGCACAACGACCGGTCAGTCGTTATGTTAACGATGAATAAGGAAATGAAATCGTAGTTCGTTAAATTTATTTTTATAATAATAAGGGATGCGTAACAATATCAACTTTCGAAGTAGATTAATTGGATCGCGAATTATACCAGAAGAATTCCTTCTGCTCCCGGAAAAAGACGAGACATTAACATTCTTCTTACCGAACTTTCACCGGTTGCCGGACGCGCGCGAGATGATCGAATTCGTCACCCTTCAGGCCGTTGCGATTTGTCAATTTTGCACGAGCAAACTTCCGCCAGCAGTTGTAAACTTCCCTTCCGCGTATCGTCCTGTACCGTGACAACCTACGCAATTACGAGCAGCAAACGATAACGAGAGAAGAAATTTTTCACGCAATTACAAACGAGAGACGGAAAAGTATAAAAAAATTTTCACTCGTTTCGCGCGGGAATTATCAAGCCGGCGTTTATTTTTCTCCTCGCCGACGAGGCATATCGAGAAATTCACGCGGATGTAACGGATCCACGAGTTAGAGATGGTTCCGCGAGATGTATCTTATCAAGATTCCGCCCAAGCGCCTATTACGATTCTGATTATCCGATTGCATTTGTACACAGCGACGGCTCTAACGGTTCATTGAAATCGAACAATGTTGGATTACCGTTAATTGAACAGTCGAAGGAGGATTTGGTGCCAGTTGAATAGCAAATTGTCGATATATGAACGAGAAGAAACGAATGGAGTAGAAAAATTCATCGAAGCCAGGAAACGTCTTCGAGAGCGTGCGAATCGGACGGAGCTAAACTTTTGCGAAAGAGGAAGTCATTGGCAGTTGAAAAGAACTCTATGGAACGAAGAATAATTCGTAAAGGAAAATGCCGTTTCTTTATCGAGAACGCGTATTCACGAAAGGTTGTACCCTTTGACGTAACGTGATCGTTCTAATCCGGTGTTGTTTGGCCGCGTTTCCTGGTGAAAATTCGCCATATCGATCGATACTCATCGAACTATCTATCGCTCCTCACTCGCGAGTAACCCGTAATCTACGAAAAGTGGCCAATTTTCGAAAATTGATTACCCCCAGTCGAAAAAAGTCCTATTACGCAACTAATTTCGCTCGAATCTTATTGTCTTTTATAAATGAAATTTAAGATATATAGCATCGATATGAACCTCAAAAAATTGATTCCTACAGTATATTTATTACCCGTGGTTAAAGAGTTGAAAGGGTAGTATAAAACACGCGAGTACAAACGTACTCGTTTACGAAACATTTCCGAGAGTATGTTTGTTATCGTCTTTTACGAACGAAATTTGAAAGATGAAGATGAATAGCGTTAATTTGAATATCAAGAAAATTCATTCGAACGCTCTATTCATCAAGAATACGTTCGTAGTTAAAAAGTTGACAGAACATGGGTACAGACATACTCGCTCGGTAAACATTTGCGCGAGCATGTTTAGCAAGATGTTTATTCGGAACATTGACGAGATTGCGTCATTTTAATTGGTTTCGTTTCACTTGTGTTGCAGGTAGGCGCAATATAATACGAGCGGAGAAAAATGGCGACACGCAAAGATCGGTGTGGCTCTCGTCCGATGCCGTAACTGCGTCCGCCTAACCCAGTACCACCGTTTCCTGGACGCCGTTGGAGAAAGAGAGACCGCGAATTATACGATCGAGCAGCGAAACGGTTGCATTAGAGGATAACTCGCACACGTGTTTCTCGATCTCTCCGCCCGGCTCTCTCGCGCTCGATATTATTATAGCATCGCGAGCATTTCGTGCCGTTTGCGTCGAGACCCCCCTAGTTCCCCGGCAATCTGCCATTTTCGAATCATTCCCATGGATTTCACTCGATGCCAAATGATATCCAGATTCTATCGAGCTTCCGATACAATCGAACACCGTTCGGTGCATATATGTATTTTGCAATTCGAATCGATTCCCGGTGATGGAAAATCAATCCTCGTTGTCTATACGAGAGAAACGTATTCGATTAAATTGAGAATCGAGGATTAAGAATGATTAAGCGAAGCTGGGTACTCGAACGAGCCATAAAATATGCATAACCATAAGAGCGACGTATCGATTGGCGGTTGCGAATATATATCGACAATAGCGTACCGGTCCTGGCTTTTCCCATGGAAATTTCACTCGTATATCATCGAATATCGGTACTCTCTAAACGCGATATACGAGACGGGCTTGTTTTACGCCCTCCCTTTTCGCGAATCGATCGAACGTCTTCCCATGTTGTTTCTTTCGCTCGTAAAGAGAGTGTGTTCGCTTCCCATGGATTTCACTGGCCCATAGAAACGTCGGGGTCATCGTAACGAATTAACGCCTACGGGTTCTCTGCTCTACGAAGAAAAAAACATCCGTAATTGGTATTCCCCCGTGCGATTGGCACGCGCGACGTTTCCTAGAATTTCCTGGCGATTTAATTCCCATTCTATCGCGAGAATTCTGGTTTAATTGAGTGCCTTTTGGATGGGCTCTCGTTCGTCCGGTGGATAGAGCGAACCTCGAATTATATAACTCGAATAAATATTTTGTTACCGTGTACATACAATACATACGTATACATATACCGTTATAATACAACAATACTATTTTACGTGATCGTGTAGTTACTTGTGAATTATGGACAGTAATAATATAGATGAAAATTATGAGATTCATTGCGAATTATCGAAAACGACGTAATCGCAATCTAATTACTAAAAATCATAGTCCGCGGTTAGTAATCTCATCGCGCGCCGACGCTAATTGCCAATTCAGCGTGTTATCACTTCGACCTCTGGTTCTCACCCGGTATGAAATTTGCGTACAATGGGATAGTTAGCGAGATGCGAAAATGAGAGAGCGAGAGAAGCTGGCTCGATTTGCAAATAGACTCGAACGGTGGCGAGCTCGTGACGAGAGAAAGAGGGAGAGGGATAACGAGATATCGGTACCGTATGAATAATCGACTATTGATAGTCTGACTCGACGAAGCTCGGGCTAATGATACTGTTACGTTTGTAATCCAAATCGATCCGATCGGTACAAGGAGAGATGACTCACGTTACGCGGAGAATTAATCCGATCGATATATCTATATATTAATATACAGGGTGTTCCGAACAAACGTCAATCAATTTTCGCAGCACGAGTCGAGCGAAATTGTCCCGGCTCTTGCGAGTCGCTACGAACGATTTCACTCGCCTCCCGTGAGAAACGGCGCGGTCTATTTATCACTCGGTCTCGCCGAACGATTTCCATCGTGACGAATATGAGATGAGAGAAAAAAACTCCCGTTGTCGCATCGGGAATCACATCGAAGGCTGTGTATCCTCCGTTTTAATTATCATCGTTATATTCGCGCATATACGCACGCCGTAATTTATGATAATCGACTCGAAATATTCTAATCGCGCTCTCGTTAAAGATCCAGTTGAGTAATGACACTCACCTTGGGAATCGTCTTCGCGGTACATTCACGGTCTCGGAACTGATATATACCGTGACGTATTGTATAATTAATTCGAGATCGGGCCGGATTAAGCTTTCGCGAATTCGCTCGTTATTGCTTTTTCTGGTATTTTCGTGTATCGAGTTCGACGACCGCGATGGGTATCGTACGTCAAGAATTATCGTTAAATTGCCATCGCGAATATCTGTTTTTTTTTTCCCTCTATATAGATACATAGTTATACGACCGAGTAATTAATGAACGTATCGTTTAATGAATTTCCGAGTATTGAGTTCAACGATCTGTGAAACGTCAACTTCGGTTCCCGAGTAATACGAGTTTGTCGGCTTCTAACGCTTCGCCATTGTCGAGGGAATATGAGTTTTTCATGCAAATGAGAAATAGAGCGAGTTCGATGAACTTATCGAATCCAGTTTTCGAATTCTTGTTTTTGTTTTCGCGAGGGAGAGAGATCCGTTTACCGAGCTCTCGCGTTGCATCGTGCTCGCCGCGAGAGAGGAATTCGCTTGTGTGAGGTAACTTCAGCCAAGAGGAGCTCGCGCGCGCGAGAAATCGCCTTTCGCAATACATCTTAGAAATTCCGTAGTAACATGCTCCATTTTACCCTCTTCTCGACTCGAAAAATAGCAAAGATTCCAAAACATTCTCCTCTTCCGATTTTTATCTCAGTCTTGAAAATTATTATCCAATGCCGTCATCCCTATCTTGCAAACTTTTGTTCCAATTTTTATATCTCTCTTTTGCAAGAGTGACATTTTCCGAGGGATTTTCCGCTATGGAAATTTCTCAGCGGCGGTCGCATAACTCACCGAGCTGATATAAATGCCAGTTCGGATTTCCTCGGTTATAGCAATAATCGCGCGTAAGGCAGAAAATCGACGCTAATTCGATTATAGACGAGCTCTCTCGGTTCTTTATCTCTGCGAGGAAAGCTCACGCAACGAGATTATCCCACGTGCCGCTTCACTCCCACGGGGGTAGGGAAAAATCCGAAAAATTCTCTCTCTCTGGTTTGCAAAATTTTTTCTCTTATTATATAGGCGAAAGTTGCGAACGGGAGACGCGGCAATAGAGCGCTCTGCCTAACGTCGTAATTCGCGATTTATCTGCGACGTTAAAACGCCCAAACGAAAATGCAACGAAGGCATAGGCGATACCGCTTCCTTCGTCGTCCTAAATACCACTCGGCTTTGGTATGATTTACGCACGCGCACCGATCCCCGACATATCGTATTTCGCGTTTCGTTATATATTCGCTAGACCTTCTGAAAGGGGAGTTCGATCTACCGTAAGATCGACTCATTACGAGGCCTTTGCGAGGAATCGAATTTCGCGGCCGAGACGCGATAATCTCGGTTTTCTTCAACCTGTCGTCGATAGACGGAATCTTCTTCTGTACGGACGCGATGATTGATCGCTGAATTAAATTAAGCATCATTAATCAATCGTCTACGACAAAAGGTAAGAGTTCAAATTTTTTCCCAAGAATAGAATCTTCCGTGAAAAAATTTTCTCTGCATTCAGACCCCGGAATTGTTGGAATTTTAAAAACCCAACGCTGAATTGCAGTTAAGTATTCGCGCTAATTCTAGAAACTGCGAACTGCTTCACGGTAACGACTCGAGTGCGTGTAAATACCGCGCACTCGCAACACCTCCGCGTTTATTATCGTTGAGCGAAAAGTATTCGAATTGAAGAGCTTTCTCGTACCTCGCGGCTGGCCGACGTGAGTAATGTATCCGTCAAATGACGTTAAACACAATTTCGCGAAATTACCGTGAAAGCTCGCGAGGCACGAGCCGATTTCGTCCCTCTTCGAACTGTCGTAGCATTCATGCTATTATATAGTTCCATTACAATCGCAGTTACTTTTTTTCCATTTAGAAGTTTACTACACAGTAAATTCCTATACACATGTACCGACAATGGAACTTGGTTGAACGTGCTTAAAATTTATCTACGTATGTCGAAATGAATCTTTAATTTATTGAATGAAATAGTTGTTTAAATTGCAGATACTACTTATTCTGAATCATATAATTTCTAAATAAGGATTCGTTTTTTCGAACAAAATTTATTCCTATTTTTTGAAATTGATTGAATTTTCTTCGGTGTAGTATTCGTTAAAATTTAGCAACAACGAGTACATCAGGTGATCAATACATTCTCATTGATTCAGTTTCGAAGAGCGCGAAATACGCGGTAGATTCGAAAACGGGAAAAAGACGAGAAATCTCGAGAAGATTTACGTCGTGCGAATAAAACGAAGTCGAAAATTTATCACCGGCTAACCCCTTCGCACCCTCGCGCGTATATCTATCACACGCGACACCCCCGGCGGGGACCGAATTCCCATTCGCGCTAATAGCCGCGAGCGCACGAGCACGGATGATTCAAAACCGCCGACGAGGATTTTCATAGGCCGCGCGTTATTCGCGTTACGAGAGAAGAAGAAGCGGGAGAGTAGCCTACGAGCGCGTTGACGAACGAGCAGGTGGCGCATTCGCCATGCGTATTCCCGCCGCGTTAATGCATATAGTGAGTCCGCGCGAGGGAGAGCGAGAGAGAGAGAACGCTAATTCATTTGCATCGGCGTAGAACGAAATTTTCGCATTCGTTTCTTCAATTGCATTCAATTCTCAGTTAATCGATTTTTGAAGGAATCATTTTATGCTTACTTTATTGAGGATAAAATTGTCTGGCTATCTATTAGTTTCGGTCACAATGAATTTACTTTTAGTATTATAAATTGCAGTACGATGCTGAGCCAATTTCTTATTTTATTGACAAATAATTTCGAATACTTCGTACTGTTAAAAATTCTACAAATTTATGAAATTTCATAACAAAAAGTTCATAAAGTCATAAAATGCTTTAGAATAGAATATAGGTGCAGTTGTAATTTTTCTTTCGTTTCAACATATGAAAAATGAATATGTTCTCAGTGTGAAGTGATTCCCCATAATACGAGGAGCTCGCGCCAATGACTGCACGCTCATCGTCGGGTAATTTATAATACGCTGTGCCTCTCGAATGGATTTTCACAGGACGACGGGTGCCACTCTCCTCGGTTCGATTTTTCGTCCTTTTTTGAATATCGATCCACTTTGCACCGCAGGACTCGCTATCGTATATCATAATGAACCATTTGAACGTCTTCGTCGTTTTAACCGCGGACTCCTATCTGCATTGCAAATTTAACAAAGTAAAATTTCAAACCGCTCTCGCTGCTACCTCTCACGCCAATTTTCCATGCTTATTTATTAACGAAAAATTCTCGAATAGTAAACGAAAAGTTATAGCGAAATTAGCAAGACCGTTTCCGCGGAACGCGGAGTCCCGGTGGCGAGTTCGCGCACCGACACGTTGTTCCCTTTCACCTAACGGTTCCCATAGCGCTCACTTTGGATTCTAACACCGGCACGGGTGAAAGAGCGGTCCGCGGAATGAAAAGTAAAATCGCCATCAACGCGCCGTTTCCTACTTCGGTTTTTCTCGCCGCGCGATCGAGTATCATCCAAGGTATTCCTTTTTTCGAGGTTCGAGATGCCGCGGTGAAAGCCGGACTCGCCGTGTCCGCCCAGTTGACGTTCCATCACGCTCGAGTCCCCTTCTAATATACATCCCCATCGAGCTCTATTGTTTAGATCGAGAACCGATCAAGCCGCGCTTTGTAATCTCCCATCGCGGATAACTTTTCAAATTATTATCATTACCTCGCTAAATTTTATTCTCTCTTCCTGTATTTTCGAATCCTCGGAAATGAAATTTTGAACCGCGATGAGGCCTTTCGGTCGATTCGAGTTCTTTCGATCGATACTATCTTTCCTTTTGTTTTCGCGTTTTTCAAGTATTAGAAACCTAACCACTACCTGCTACCTCGTACGCTTCGAATGCTCTATAAGTTTGTTCAATTTCGTGATCAATTACTTCTCTATTCAATTTTGATAATTAAAGCCGGTATAATGGTTGATCCAACTCTCAGCAAATTCCATAAACCTTAAATATATATTTCCGTAGTACAGGTCTAAATTGATTTTCAAAGAGATAAATTAACCAATGGATACCCTATAAAAATTTATTTAAAATTTAAAATAAAAATGTAATTTTTTCTGCAGCTTTGTCAGTGTAGGAGTGCACATTTTTTGCAGTGCATTCATTTCCCTGTTGTAGTTGTGTCGTTTTAAAATGGAAAAATAGTACAAGGGTTTAAATTCGCGACACCAGTACGATCTGTTGTGTCGCCATTCGTTCTCGGTGTACACGACTGGACGTTAATACAAGTCGTGCTAGTGGAACGTGCTCTCGTATCGGAAGCTACGATACGACCCTAATACACCACCGTTTAACAAGCCGCTCGCGAGTGAAATCGCTCGACGAGCTACGCCCACTCGAAGATGCACCTCTCGCTCTCTCGCGTATGTCCTACTGGCCCTCGATTAATCACACGAGTCAAATTCACTACGAAAATAGCCATTCTCGGCTTTTCATCTCGGCGGCGAACGCAATTCCGTACTTTCTCACGGCTGCGAGCCGAAAACGTGACTCCTAAAATCGAATCACGACGATCCCCGTACTCCGGCACGAGAGATCCCTCAATTTCGCGTGTATGCATGTGCAATTTATCGCCGCCGGGCATACATGACGACGATTCAATTTGCGATATCTAATCGCGAGCCCTCTCGCGTAAAAGGCGTATAAGACGCAGGAGGCTAGACCCGCAATCGGGTTTCGTAATCTCGGCTGTATCGAGAGAGCCGCACGCGCTCGCTCGGTTCCATCGTGGAAAGTTAAAAGATGTTCAAAGCCCGGTGGCGAGAGGTTGTAAAGTCCATCCAGACGGCGATTTCCTCGCCGGATATTCTCGGTTTTCTTTTCTAGGGGAGCGCGCGTGCAGTTGGAAAGTCCCGACCTTTCGCGATCGGCGCTGTTTTATTATTCGGCCTTTTGCCCGAATAGGTTCCTCTTCTTCGTGGTACACCTTTGCCGCGGAGCTCGCCGGTTCCGAGGTCGGGAAAGGGTGAAATCGCGAGTGACGACCGAGCGACGGCTTTTTAAAGGTTAATTAGAGCCGGCCTGCACGATCGACGGGGGTCAAGTGCACCGGTTGTTCCTTTCAATTTCTTTCCCGTCCTCGCCGCTGAATCATATCGGAAGTTTCGAAATTATTTTATTCCGATCGCTTCTGGTTAAAGGGTTTGGTATCAATTTACATAATGATACAAAAAATCTGAAATCTCGTTCCGAAACTTCATATATTTTGTCCGTTTCAAGAATTTCCGGGAGATTACTAGCAGTGTTAATAATAATTCCGGAACGTATTTTCTTGGAACCTTACCAAGCGCCTATCGATTCCCTTCTGAATCCAACTTCCTTAACGATAAGGAAAAATTCGCCGGCGCACGTCACCGATATCCGAATCGAAGTTTTACCGCGTTGCTCACCTCG
Source organism: Goniozus legneri (assembly GCA_003055095.1). NCBI lineage: Eukaryota > Metazoa > Arthropoda > Insecta > Hymenoptera > Bethylidae > Goniozus > Goniozus legneri. Next base: position 412,163 of record NCVS01000300.1, read on the forward strand.
TGAAATCTCTTTCGCTTTTTTTACAATCCGCGTATCCTATAATATTCACCGGTAGCCATCGCTTATAATATACGTACGGCGAACGAACCCCTCGCCATTATCGTTTTCAACTCCAAGCACTTCACAATTTGAATAATCGTTCGCTTGCCCACGCGCTCGCAACGAGTAATTACATTTACCGTGCATCGTTGCGGAATATTTTCGCGCGAAATTTGTTGCCTTTTTAATTTCCTCGCGAGAAGAGGCCGTAGCTATTTTTTTTCTCCGCGCCGTATATATTTTCGTACTCGGAGGAACGTTAAAAGCGAAGGCAGCTAATCTCTGAGTGGCGAACGACGTCATAAGAATATGGTCGCGATCGTATCAACGAGCTTCCATCATCCTAGTAGCTTCGGGACGACAGTTTCGCTTATCGGCGTGCCAACCGGATTTAATGCACGCCACTCGTAAATACAATCTTTTTTCTCCAACCGGTGAAGGATTCGCCGCGATAACGAGGCCGAGGGAATACATTTTCTAAATTTCGAACCGTAAAATATCGCGCGAAAAAATACACGTTGCTTGTAGAATTCTCTCGATGTACGCGCGCACGATAAATAAAATAATCATTCAAGGCCCCTCGATTTTCTCCGTCGCGAGGAATCCCGAAACGAATCGATAAATTGCGGGTACGAATTTTTTCAGGGCCAATACGTATCGGAGTTAATAAATCGCGAATGACGATACTCATACTTGCATTCTCGAATTCAATGCCAGGGTGGAGCGAGAGAGAGAGAGTGCGCATTTGACAATGGCAAAAAGATGTCTCCGCCGATAGAATATGGCGGCAGGGAGGTTATACGAGGCTCGCGACGATTGTTCCCCGCGTGTGGCGCATATCGCGATATATACAAGAATAAACGATACTCGTTTATTCATTACGCAGGTGGCCGGTACCGGTACCGGTAGCCGTAAACTCGATCGTGCGCTTACGCCGCTTACAAAGGATTCATACGACACGGAATACGCGTATATTACAGTCTCTGTCGCGCATCTTATTTGCACTTTTTAGCCTCGAGATAATTCATAGAAAATTCTATTTCGCTCTTCGATAAAATATATTTACACAATTTATCGACTCCATTGAAATATTTTCGTAACTGTGTAAGTACGATTGGCTTGCTCATTTTCTTGATTTTTTCGTTCAATTATTTTATTACTCCGTCCATAAAAGTGCGCTCGTTTATCAAACGATCTTTACGATGCCCTCTTCGGCGAAAAATTCACGAAAAGTTTTACGAATTTTTCCCCCTTTTTTTTTTGCAGTAAAAGCGCGATTGTTCGATAAAGGTTTATCCTCTCGGCCGTAAACTCGGTCACGCGCGATCGTATATACCTACCGGATAGTCCGAGAGACGGTGGGATACACGTGCCGTCCGTGCTATATATTCGCGCGATTGCAAGCGAGAGATGAGAGAAAGAAAGAGAGAAGGAGAGGGAAGAACAGAACGCGACTTACCAGCGCGCGCGTAATCCATTTGCATGCTCGGTCATTTTTACTATTATTATAAAGTGCATGTACGCGCCAAAGAAAATCCCCGCGCGTGCGAATAAACAAGTAACGGGGGGAGAGAGAAAAAAGAAGACAGAGAATATATCGAATAAACCTCTTGTCGGTGTGTTCATCTGAAAAAAAAAAAAAACAACACGCATTATTCGATCCCACAGTGCGTTCCGCATTGTATCGCAATTTTGTCTCGTTACACTGCGAAACTTTACAGAAGAAGTTATTCGAGTCGAGTAAAGGTTGGGTGGAGTACACTCGACTGTACATATTTTTTTTTTTCTTTAGTTATTATTATTTAGAATAGAATCGATTTTAGTGTATGAAAACTGGTACTGAGTGCACACAACAAATTTTCATTCTCAGTGTACCATTGCGAAGGAGCATCCAAATATCTTCTCGAAATTAAACGACTACACGATTTTTATGAATTCGTTCTTATGATATAACACGAAAGGGAAGGCACAATGAGAATCGTACAATTTTGCATAGGATGTACCTGTGTAGGCACGTCCATTCAAATGCCAAAAAGAATCTCTCGTGTAACCCATCATCGCGGTTTATCATCGAAGAGAGAGACGGAACGCTCGGGGTGAAAAGGTGAAACGACGACGCGTCGTTCGGAAATAAGAATCGAGGTGGGGGAGGGTATTTTTAAAACGAGCGCGTATATATTGCGACGTCATCGCGTTTCTCTCACGATAGGTGGGCTCGTTAGATATATATGCATACAGTACGCTATATTCGATATGTTATCCGTGAGAAATAGCGAAGAAGTGCAGCGTGCGTTCGAGTGTGGAAATATAATTCTCGAACGCGTCTAAACCGTCGAGTGAAAGCAGCTGCGCCCACGCGTGTTTCCATATGGCGATTTTCAGGTGTACGAGCGCGCGCCACGGAGCTTAGAACGGAACGGACGTGTGTATGCGCGGTAGCGAGAGAGTTCCATAATTTTAATCGAATGCACTCCCACATGCCAACGATCATCCCGATTCTTCTTCGTGACGCGCGTTCGAGAATTTCACTGGGATTAAGCGATTAATTGAACACTTTTCTCGAGGCCGTTCGTTCCGAGAAATCGTTTCTACGATTTACGAGCGCGGCGAATGAAAATTGAAAATAACAGTTTTTAAAAAATTTCACTTTTCTCCGCTCGGCGAGCTCTCCGCCGAGGGAAAAGAATATTTTGCATTGCGCGATGGCGCAATAAAATGATGAATTTTATATCGTTGTTATTTATACGAATTCGTAACATATTCCAGCGGATTCGCCGACATTGGACTTTACTGCCGGCGCACGAGCTAGAAGCAAGAAAACATTATCGGTATTCGCGATCGTTCGGCAAAACGGGTATCGTTCGTTCGTCGCTCGCGCATTTCGCGGGATTTGGGTCGGCGAGAGAGACGAGCTGTTGCGCTAGAACCGTAGATTTACAATACACGCATTGAGAGTTGCGCGAGAACGTTTGAAAAAGAAGAGAGAAAAAGCTGAAAACGCTAATTCCCCATCCAAGTCCCTCGTACGGAAAGAACGAGGAGAGGGGGGAGAAAGATAATTGATGAGAAAAACAAAAGTTTTATTAATGAAATCCCGATGCAAATTTCCCACGCGGCGATTAATCGCAGTTCGAATGGCCGGGTCCGAGGCGTGAAATAAAATCCATTCATCACACCTCCGACGACTACCGTGTAGTCACCTCTCGCTCTTCGATATATCTTCATAGATAAACGTTGAAATTGCGCGAGCGCGAATTACGAAAACAAAAGCGCGAATATAGGCTCGGAGGTGTATAAACACGGTCGCGGAACGTGGGCGCGCGAGGCGAGTCGAGTGGAGGAGAGAGAGAGAGAGAGAGAAAGAAAAAAGGCGAGGAGAGGACTCTCGGCGTAACTGTACTCTGAAATACTCATCTCGATTCTCCCCCCGTCCCCTCCTGTCCTCTTTCATTTTGGTTTTATCGGTCTGGCCTCCTCGCCCGGTATTGAGAAGAGGCGACACTCGACTCGGCCGTTGTGTGCGAGCCCGGTGCGTGTAAGTTGTTCGAGCGGGCAAAGTGGGTCGCGCGTACGAGCGCCCGCGAGGTCGCGCGCCTTCTCACGACCGAGAGAATCTTATCTTCGTTGGCCCGTTGGACGTGCGAGAGATCGCGGAATAGCGCGCCCGTGCGTACCTCGCGAGAACAACTTGCGAAACTCCTTGTTGAAATTTTATCTCCTCGCTGTCGCTTATTTTTCCTCGATTGTCTCCTGGAAGATGAATCGTTATCGAACGATTGCGGATTGATCGTTTTTCGATGAGAACAATTAAAAATTTACTTTTTCTTTCATCAGCGTCTTGCGAAAAATCTTAGGCAGAGATTAAAGTGTACTGGCTTGTAAATTGTATACTGGAAATCAATTGAAACTAAATATTCATTTAAAAATATTATGTATATTACATTCGTTGAAACGAATTATCATTTAGTATAAATAAAAATTTGAAATAAAAGTTATAAATTTTAAACCAGATACATCAAATGAATGAGCGAACATATTTCGTGCCGTACAACCGCAAAATTACATTTCAAACATCGTTTACCCGTGCGACGTGTGCTTGACAAATTCACAGTACGTTGATTGCTAGAGCGTGACTCTGCCTAATGCGCGGGTGTTGCGGACAGGAAAAGACGGATTGAGATCAAAGCTTTTTTCCCCCGACCAGAAACTTTAATTGAATAGAATATTTTTACGAGCTTCGACGAACGCCCACGCTCGATAAATCGGACAAGATCGATCTATCCGGTGCGAAAATTCTTCGATCCACCCCCACCAAGGGGGTCACGTGGTCAGTGCACGTGCGTGCGCGCCGTGGGTGAGAGAAGCGGAACAATAAAGCCGGTCCCCAGGATATTTACGAGTTTTGACGATCTAGCTCGTCCTGTTCCACTTGAATATCACTCCCACGCGAGTGTGCTTAAAAACAACAGAGGTTACCATTTCTCACTGCGAGTAATGATAACGCGCAATGAAACACAAACGAGAACAAACCAATAACAAATTGTACGAAGCGAAATTATACCATTACGATATCATTAATAAGAATAACGAAGAAGGTAATTTGAATGTTGCGAAAAATTATATTATGTGGTTCACCGTATCATAACAAATCAACAACAAATTGCACGAAGTGAAATATACCACTACGATATAATTAATACGAATAAGTTATATTATAGTTTTCAAGTTCAGCACGTTGCAACCAGTCTCAAATCTTGTAAAGGGCGTTTCGATATCATCGATGCTTTATTTATTATCCACTCACAAAAGATCTATTAATTCACCATCCGGTACGAACCGCGTAGGACGTTTAATCGAAATTTCGTGACTGTCGTCGTGCTCGATGTGTTAATTTCCCGCGCGCGAAGAGAAATAAAAAGAAGATGAGCGGAATAGGGGAGGGGGGCGTAATCGCTCACTCGCGACGTTAATTACAAGGTACGATTTCGAGCCGAAGGTGGGCAACGTTAATGGCTGTAATTGATTTCTCAACGTGCTCTCGGGGCTAACGAAGGAAAAACGAAGTCGAAAAGGATTAGTTGAGGGGTAGAATCGAATGGGGGCGTGTATGACGCCGCGAAAAAATGAAGATTCACCGACGATCCCGCGGTTCAAGGTCGTCGATATTTATTGCCCGATCCAGTACGCGGATATAGAGATTCTCGATCCTCGGTACTCTAGGTGGATCTTATTCGATGTAATCGGGCTTGTACGTTACCGTGAGTTTCAAAAGCGCGTTTAATTTGCGATTTATCGACTGGAGTATCATTCGATTTGACTGACACCTGTAAAGCCGATACCCATCGAGCTCGGATCATAATTATTTAATATTAGAATCAAGCGAGTATTGTATTTGAAATTCGAAAATTCATACTTCGTCAGGATGAGGTAAGTTCTTTTGAAGTACCCTCTATGATTTTATGCGCGAGAGCGTTTATCGACTTCTCAACTTCGTATCTAGCAGGTATAAATTTTCTTTTAATAACGCCATTAATGGCGTTGCTCAATGTCTGGATCCTTAATTTTCGAAATTACCCCTTTCAGACTTCTCTCTCACTGCACACGGATTCCCACGAGATCTAACGCGTCATGCGAATCGATGTCTCAAGTTTGGATTTTTTTCGAGCAATTAAGAAAAAATACTCTCACATCTCTTCGAGATTCGAGAGTGCGGGCTCGACGCGGGGAATAACTTTTACTCATTCTAATTCTATACGATTATTCTATGAATTTTCGAATGATCGATGAGTTTTCAAAATCACGATAAATCGACTCTCGCTGAATTCCTCACCCCTCCTTAATCCGGCGAGCTTTCACCCTCTTTCTTGAATTTCTTATAATCGCGAACAATCGCCTCGCGGTGATTTGATTTACGACGACCGCGCTCAAACTCGAAGTATATCGCGGGCCACCGTTTTGCAGCCGTTCGAGCGAGACCGCGTGAGTGTGTACCGAAGTCCACGAATTCCGAAGACCCACGTCAACCGTATTTCGTCATTATTTTCATTTTTTCAATGAGAACCACACTGTTAATTCAACGTCGATTCTTAATTTACAACGCAGTTTTCCCTTTTTTTTTCGTTAAAAATGAGTAATAAATCGATTCGTAAATGTTTGTCGTAAATTAATTCCGTTACCACCGCTGAGAACTTCGCGCTCTCGTACAGGATTTTTGAGACAGACGTTCGAATCGAGATTACGTAACGAAAATGAGAAGAATACAAGAATTATAGTAGTAGGACTCGAAAAATATAATTCAGGCTGTTTATCGATGCACTCGAAAATTTTTCTTCTCGGAGATACACGTGTCGCGAAATATATCGGGAGAAACTACCGGGAGCTTCTCTTCCGACATTCCTACCCCTCTCTTCACCCTTCTTCGTATAACTTATCGTCCATTAAACGCGCGTAAAAGCGGTGCGCGGAATCGCGCCGGGTGTATGGCGTGTACGTAAAATGGCCGCTCCGATCGTAAAACCAGTGGACGGTTTTCGTGGAATCATTCGTGGAATGATTCACTTTTTTTTCACGGAGAAGTACTTTTAATAACGGTCTCGCGTCAATTACACCGACGTGGGACCCTCGTGAGAATTTTCGACTGTACCGATAAATTCGTTCCCGAGACGAGGAAGTGCGATTGAGCTCCCCGGGCTGAAAAAAAAATAATTTTAAAAACGCTCGACAAAGAAATTTCATGCTCGTAGATGACGGGAGACTTACGTATGAAAATGGAGAAATTCTTCTCGAATACATTCGATCGGTATTCCCCGAGGAGTACTCGCGGCGTTCCGCACGACGTAACGAGAATAACGACCGAGTCCATTTGCGTTCCAGGATGAACGGACCGTTCGGGCAAGGGGAAGGAGGGGAAAAAAGTTCCTCGCCGATAAAAATCGGACGAAAATAGTTCGAAACGAGACTGGAGATCGGTTTCGTTCGTTTTTGTCTTAGTTGGATCGATCGATTCGCGGTATTATACGCGCGCGCCGCGATCTACGTCGATCCTCCACTTTGATTCATGGCCTCTCTCGATGCGTAACGTCCAGCTCTCGGCTCTCCCGGCATCAATTATGTCGAATATATTCCATCGTTTGAGATCGTCGAGCTACGTAAACACGCGTATACTATACTCTGCTCGGCCGTACCTGCGTCTTAATAGCGAACCACGACGTAGCGCAGTATACTACCAACTTGATGTTTTCTGCCATCGAAATCTTCGATACTTATTTTTTACGCTAAAAATATTCTTGAATTGCTTTTAATACACTAAAGTATATGTGCATTCAATATTATTCCCAGGGTATAATATTTGAACATGTATGATAATTTCGTAGATCGAAGACAATTCGTTTCAACTTGAATGAAATTTTGAAATATGTGAAAACTATTCTTGAACTATGTTCGTGCTGAATATGTACATTAGTCTCACCAAATTTATATACGAGTTTTGCAGATTTAAGGAATACATTTTTAAAAATACCCCAGACATTTTTTATAAATTTCTTCGCCACGGTGTTGAAAAATCTCGTTACGAGATTGATCGCACGATGTAACAAAGTACTGTGCGGATACCGAGATGGGCAGAAAATTCAAGATAAAATATAACGCGTACCTCCGATATTAAATCGATAAGCCGATTTTTCGTAACTCGAGAACGAGCGGGGCTCGAAAATTTCGGTTCGATAGCTGATTATCGTGGAACCGGAGTACCTGTTCTTGAAAATGAAAAGGGAGAAAAAAATGAGGGAGAGTAAAGAAGATTCACCGGAGCTCGGTATCCGCTCTCATCTCCTTAATCACGCGGTCGTGTTCGGCCTCGAGGTTCCGCGCTCGCGTCCACGCGCGTCCCAGCTGAATATATATACCAGCGAAATAAGAACTCTCTCTCTCTCTCTCGTTACAAGCTCGCACAATGAACGCACGGCCGCCATTTGTCTCGCGGTGGTGGTTTCGTTTATTTGGCGCTTATTAATTTCAACAAGAGACGGAAGGAGGAGGGTAACTTGTAAAGCTCGCGCACAATGATAAAGTGTCTCGCGTTTCGGTTGCGTGTAACGCTGTTTACAGTCTACGGGGGAGGGGGGAAACAACCGGGCCGAAAAGTGTTTTGAATCTTCCTTCCTTATTCCCGCTTGCCCTTTCTTTTTTTTTTCGAGACCGAGAGAGAATACGAAGCCGCGGCTCATTTGGTTAATTATACCCCTCGCGCGCGCCCGTTCTTCGTATTATACGATCCTTCTCTCTCCAGGCCGTGTGCTGCACTCCTGGTGAGCGAAAAACGAACGAAAAAGTACATAAACAATCATTAGGCCCCCCCGAGCGAATCGTGAGCCTCGTGGGCGATTCCCTCGCAACGAAATCTAATAATTAAATTGCACGGGAGAGAGAGAATGAGAGTTAATTATCAGGTGGAATCGAGATTGAAGCGAATAGGGGAGAAAAATTGCTGGGAAAGATGAATTTTAATGATATTTAGATTGATTTTTTACGAGATCGTTGTTGCTCCGCGCCGCGAGGAGAAAATGGCTTTTGTGATAAACCAGAAATGGGGCATGAAATATTCGAGCGAATATAAATCGCTCGTTACGCGAGTCCAAGAATAGGCAAATTTTTCAACTCGCTAAATATCGGCCTGTGGGGTGTATACGCGCGGACTTTCCGCGCTGCGAGAGAAAGACGAGCACCGAGTTTCGCTATGCGACTAATGGCCGCTCGTTAATCATCGACAATCGCGTTCGTACATACGCGCGGCCCCCTCTCGTTAACTTTGCACGAATAATCGATCCTCCCTGTAACGCGATACGATGAATTTAGCGAAAAAAATTCACTCACTCGGTTATTAATCTAGTAGTACTATTTGAACTGTCGATCATTAATACACGCGAGACCTGGAATTGCAAAAAATGATTAATGAATGGCGAAATAGCGTTCTTCCCGTTACGAATTTCATTAAAAAGTTTGTTAGATAAGTAGAGTTTCAAAGAAAAAAATTTAACGAAAAAAAAATCACGAATTTTGGAATAAATTTTCAGTTCCTGTCATCAGGGCCGTAACAAGTAGTTTTACTGTCTGGAATTTCAACGCAATGTACACTCGGCTCTCCCCGGTGGTGCGCCTCGAATTCACGATTCTTGGCTAATGAATGGATCGATTAACGCGCCGCGAGAGAAAAATCTCGCTCCCTGTATACGTAAGACGAAAAGCGAGAGAGGGGAAAAAGAAGAAAAGTAAGAAAAGGTACTATTCGATCTCTCCGTTCCGCGCATTCCGATTTACTCTCGGTTACAATAATTCCTATACCCCTTACCGCCCCTTCCTCGCACATCCTCCGTACTTATGCGTTCCGCGGAAGGCCGAGGATGTGGTACGCGCACTCCGCATCGCGGTATCGAATTGCGCAACTCGAATACCGATTGCGAAATATATTCCGATGTGTGTACATGTAAACAAATCGATTATATATACATGTATATCCATTCGGTTTTCTCCCGCGGGATTCCTTTCAGAGTCGGATCAGGCCGATCGGGATCGCACGGGGCTCGTGAATTCAGCTTCGTGTATTCGGAGTCAGTATTGTAACTTTCCCACAGTTCAAATTAAATTGTGCTATACATATAAGTGAAGAGTGCCCACGGTTAAAACGGTGGGTCTTCATGCAAGACCTGCCCCTTAGCTCTAAGTTAGTTAGTAATTATAGTTTGTAATTTCAATACGTATGATATACGATTAATGGTATGCTAATGAGTGTGTCAATTTGATATTTCTTATGGCCCGGATTTTTTGGAAATAATTATTCAATTATTCTGAAAGCAGATTGGCTTTAGAAGTCAATGTCGCACAAATTTTTCAGAGGATTCGAAAAGCAGGCGAATCCAATAAATAATCGAAAATTAATTCTTATCGCATATAAATCGATTCTTCAGAAGTCTCTAATAAAACTTGAGTATCTTGATAACACTTTTAATAAAGGAAGAAATTTTGTTTAGAAATCTTATCCTCTTGAAAATATTCAGCTAATTTAGTTTAATTTTTTTTCTCAGTATTAGAAATTAATAGTTTTTATACAAGCTCTTTTCAGTACCGGAAATTTGAGCGGAACGTCTCTACGGTCGAAAGAGAAGCCCCTCTATGAACGCACTCCGCACCGTGGTATCGAATTTTGCCACTCGAATACCAATTGCGAAACTATATTCCAATGTGTGTACATGTAAATGTAAACAAATCGATTATATATATCCATTCGGTTTTTTCCCGCGGGATTCTTTTCAGAGTCGGATCAGGCCGATCGGGGTGGCTCGGGGGCTCGTGAATTTCAGCTTCGTGTATTCTGAATCAGTATATTGTAACTTTCTCACAGTTCAAATTAAATTGAGCTATACATATAAGTGAATAATGCCCACGGTTAAAACGGTGGGTCTTATTTATGCAAGACCCATTCCTTAGTTATAAGTTAGTTTTATAGTAATGTAAGTTTAAGTGAATACATAACTTGCGTGAAACCATACTGATACTAATGGTTCGGATTTTTTGGAAATAAATATTTTTATTCGGTTTTTAAGTAACAAATTGACTCTAGAAGTCAATTTTACGAATATTTTTTGAGAGGATTCGGGAAACAAAGGACGAATCCGATAAATAATCGAAAATTAATTCTTCCGTCGCATATAAATCCACTCTTCAGAAATCTCTAATAAAACTTGAGTATTTTTGTAACACTTTTAATAAAGAAAGAAATTTTGTTTAAAAATCTAATCCTTTTGAAAATATTCAGCTAATTTAGCGTTATTTCTTCTCACTACTAGAAATTATGAAAGCTCTTTTTAGTATCGAAAATTTGAGCGAAACGTCTCTACGATCGAAAGAGAAGCTCCTTTATGAACGCACTCAGCACCGCGATATTGAATTGCGCGACTCAAATACCGATTGCGAAATACATTTCGATGTGTGTACATGTAAATGTAAACAAATCGATTATGTATCCATTCGGTTTTCTCCCGCGGGATTCCTTTCAGAACCAGGCCGATCGGGGTGGCTCGGGGGCTCGTGAATTTCAGCTTCATTCTGAATTATAAACCGTTACGTATTTACTTCGAAGTTTCGACCGGAATTGTCGGATTAATAACGAGTAACGAGCTCACTATTCTTCGTTACGGATCTACCGTATTCTTATCTGATTTCGGCGAACGGAATATCGATGCTTGGACGTTTAATAAATCCCCATTATCGAGAGTGAGTATCACAAGCGTGCCGCTCGCGGGGCTCCCTGGACGACGATTATCGTTATGCCGCGATAATGTCGCGCGCGGTGCGGGATAGTTATAAAAATTCACCTTGCGAGTGTTTGATAGAACTTTATCGCCTCGTTCGCGACGAGAAACGCGAGGTAATACCGTGATGTACGCTGCAACTGGAAACTCTAACGGAAGAGCTGACTGCTTCAGGGCTGTATCTATAGTATACTACTTAGGCTTAGAGGGATATTATTTTTTATTTTTTTACTTCAAATTTGTATATAACTCGTAATCTTTAATTCACTTATTAATTTAAATTGATCAGTAACGATAACTTTGAAGAAATACGAATTGTAAACCCTTCATCGACTTTAAAAATCACATAAATTAATCAACAAATCAGTAGATATTGATGGGTAGAATTAGTTCCGATTATTTTGAAGTAGAAATATCCAAAAGTAATTAAATAAAAATTGATCAATTTTGGAGTAGGAAAAAAAGCAGAATCCTTTTAATACCACCGCTTCAATGTATTTTCTGCAATTCGATATCTGTTCGTACATTCATGCCAAGATTAGTTGACATTTTCTTTTATAATTGCTGTTTTATACGATATTTTTATTCGTGAGTAAAGAGAAATGTATTCTTCGGGACTCCAGAGCTATATCTGGGTACTGATATCAGCTGTAATATTTTACGCCATATTTTATAGGTTACCGAGAGAGAAAAGTTTTGAAAAAAAAAATATCGTTAATTATATTGGAGATCGTAAAACGCAAATCTTCGGTACGGTCCTGATTGGTCCTGGCTCGCGTCTCGCCGGCTAGGATCGTACAATACGTCATCGGGTTACGAGCCGTATACATATACAGTCGTCTCGTCGGCGTTTTGTCGCTCTCCGAATGTGTCAATGTAATTTTGCACGTGCAAAACTCGCGGGTGAAAACTGCAATTTTAACGACTCTCCTTTATCCTACGAATGTAAATCGCATTTTCGTTGTTCCCTCGAAAATTGTCGGAATTTCACTCTGTACAATTTTTTTCGTCCTCGAAAATCGCCGAGTGCACTTTTCGTACACGGAAATCCGCGTTTCGAGTGCCTCGATATACAAACTCAGAATTTCTGTATGAATATTCTTCGATTTTTATTCCCGAATACATCGTAAACGTAAATCAGAGTGAAACGCGATTGGCCCAGTTTCGCGGGTCTGGTTCGATACATCGGAGAAAGAGAGAGACGAAATAAAAAAAAACCGGTAAAAGGAATATAAAGCTTCGACTCGCAAGGGTCAGAATTGAAAACCGGATGCGTCGATCGACGGCATGCAAATGTCGTTTTCTGACTCTGTAACGGTCCGGAGTACGCCTCTCGATGACTTTTTTATTCTCGCTCTTGTCATTTCTCTCCTTCTCCCTCCCCGACTCTTTTCGTTTTCTTTATCGAGGGAACGGTGCGAGCCGGCAAACGATTCCGGATCATGCGAGGGAATTACAAAATTTACTCTAAAGGTAATATCCCTTTGCGGAAAAAATTAAGTTCGCATAAACCTGCTTGTTATTATTCCGAAAATGACGTTAAAAGCTTCTTGCCGAAAGAAAAAAAATTGTTCCTATAAAATATTACCGAATATATCAATTTTTGCAAATAAGATTTGAGGTAGTTGCCTCATGTGGAAACGAAATTGAAATTTTCTCACAGTGCAAATCAAATTCAGTTATACATATAAATGAAGAGTGTCCACGGTTAAAACAATGGGTCTTCATGCTAAATCCATTCCTTAGTTATAAATTAGTTAGTAATTACTAAGTTAGTTATAGGTTAGTTATAGGTTAGTTAAAATGAAAAAATGGATATTATAATATAAAGTAAGAAACATCGTAATCGGTACCTTAACATTGATTTTTTTTTTTTTTGGAAATTCTATATTACACGTATGGATATGTAGGAGTTATTACTAAACCCATAAACAAAAATCTATTGGAAATAATGAACATTTTTTATAGGATTCGATGGAACATCGAATCCGATGTAAAGCCGAAAATTAATTCTTCCATCGCATATAAATCTCCATGCTCCACAAATTCTTCATAAAACTTGAGTATTGTGATAACGCTTCTCAAGGAGTCAGGATGTCAAAAAAGTGTTGTTTTTAGAAGAACAAGCTCTTCTTAGTATCGGAAATTTGAGCGAAACGTCTCTACGATCGAAAGAGAAGCTCCTCTATGAACGCGGAAGTGCAGCTGCGAGGTAAGATTCTCAACAGCGATCGTAACTCGCGCTTGAGATTACGGTGAATTTTCGTCGGTGTCGCGCAGCCGGCGCATCGCGCGCTTGCCACGTGCACCGGCACGACGAATCGTACTTCTCGCGCGCATAACGGTTCGTCCCGCTCTTTTTTCTTATCGGTCAATTTTTCCGGCACGGCTTAACAGTCGCGAGCGAGAGCGAAAGAAACACGACACGCGAATTAACGATTGGAGTTTTTGGGGTAAACGCAACGGGAGCCGCGCTGTCCGTTATACGCAATTAAACCTCATTGGTCCGAATAATTGGAGTCGAAGAGCTCTTCGCCGCGAATCGAGTCGACTGTTTGTTTACACACAATCTCAAATCAAGCGACCTCTTAGTTCCTCCTAAGAAAGACTCCTCTGCTGTAATAGAAACAACATATAATTGTATGCTTGTGTCGCTTTCGTATAATTTTCTTACAGTTCAAATTGAACTCCAACATATATAAATAAGTATGATCCATCTGTTGGGTTATATGTACATGCAAAACAGGAATAATTAGTTAATCAGTATATAAGTTTAGTAATTTATTATTTATTTAATTTATTTAATTTATTTATAGAAATGGTTTAATAAGAATTTTACACTAAATAATACTACCTTTTTTTTGCAGGGTTCGAAAACTAATCGAACCCAAAAAATAATTGAAAATGAACTGTTTCGTCAGGATTGATTATGACATTTGCATGAAACTGATAACTGCAAATTTCTATTAACTTTACAAGTGTACTGAGTTATATGTATATCGGTGTTTTTCTTCTTTCTTTTTGACGATTACTTGTCACCGTGCGCTCTATTATCAAATACCCTGAGCTACTTGCAATACGATTGTCGAAATTCAAAACGAAATAGGAGAGGAAATGAGACCTCCTCGTCCACTCGAGCTCGATACATCACGTCGTAATTGAAGGTTCCGTTCGTCCCTACCACTCGCGATCCAAATTTCATATTCCGATCCAAGCTGAAAGCCGTTTAACTCGGCGATATCGAGGGGGCGTAACCACGGAACCAAGATCTTCCCATAAAACATGCAAATTCACCCCGACGCATCGAACGACTAACCTCCTCGTAACGACACGTTTCGCAAAAATCGATCGCATAAAACAAACTGCGGTCTTCCCTCTCTTCTCGTTACGGGACAAACCGAGTATATCAACATCGGTAAGGCTTAATTAAAATCGGTTATTTACGGCGAACATCGTCCGAAACAATTTCTCTCTCGCGCCCGTACGCGAGAGATCACCGTTATTACTCGGATCGTTTAGCGTCGGAGAAAAATTGGAACAATTACGGCGCATTGTTGCTTTCACCTTCCACGGGCTCGTGATTGATAATTTCGTCTACCGTCTCGGGAAGCACACGGGACGGGCGAAACAGGAAGCGCGTTCATTGTCGTGCCTCTAGTACAGTTATAATCCCGGGAATAACGAACGGCTTCATCTGCGCGTGACCCTTTCACGGTCACGAGCCTCCGAATAAAACAAAAACGGTCTCGAGGTGGAGCGAGAGGAGGAAAAGAAAATTACAGGAATATTCGGGAGGTGGGGGGCGGAAAAACGTCGATCTGGTCTCTCACTCGTTAGAGTACCACGGATCGATGTCCGGCCGAAAAAGAACGAGCGCGAGATAAATAAAGAAGAGAAAAAGAAGAAGGAAGGAGGAACGCGAAGATTGATCCCCGAGGCGAAATAAGAGGATCGTGAACGCCGGGGCCCGCGAGGGTTCGTTCAACTCTCCCGTGAGCGCGCGCGCGAGAACTCCGAGGAGCCAACTATATAATCAACCACGTGTGCTACGTATAATATATCTATATACACACAAACCTTCTGCTTCTATCCCGACGAGTGTACACAGGAGAGAAAAAAAAATGCTCATTTCTGGCTCGACTAGGTGACAGGTGGCACGTCTCGGTTATTATCCACTTTTTTCGTTTCTTCCTTTTTTCGGAGCTCGAGATTATTATGAATCGCTCGCTGTGTTACGGTCAAAACCGTCAAATCACGTCTTCGCAATTTTCGCTCCTGCTCATTCGGACCCGTGCTTCTAACGCTATTAGCGACTGATTAGAAAATCTTTGGGATTTTGAATAGAGTATTAATAACCATATATCGAGGTCTTGTTGAAGTCAATATTTATCGTTCTATGGGTATAGAAATAAAAATTCTAGTAATCATCTGTCAACATGACAGCTTTTGCCAATCTCGAAAAACGTTTAGGTGTAGCTCTTTCGATTATACCGTTAAGTCACTTATTAGAAAATCTTTGGGATCTCGAATAAAGTAATAACCATATATTGAGATCTTTACGGAGTCAATATTTATCCCTCTATGCGTATAGAAATAAAAATTCTATTCCAAATCGTCTGTCAGTTCGATATCTATCGCCAACATTGAACAACGTTTGCTATTAATTCTCTTATTCCTGCTATTGGTGATTTTTTAGAAATCCTTTGGGATCTCGAATAAAGTAATAACCATATATCGAAGTCAATATTTATAACTCTATATGAACAGGAATAAAAATTCTATTCGCAATCATCTGTCAACTTGACATCTTTTTGCCAACCTCGAAAAACGTTTAGAATTAGTTCCTTTGGTCCTACCGCACCGCGACGCGGAGCGAGAGAGAGAAATCCGACGAGCAATTAAGCCGAATCAACTGACCCGCTTCTTCCGAGTAATTGCAGCCACGGTAGACAACGCGATCCGTCTCGGCTTCTTGTTTCGGGATCTCGCGGGATTTCAAAAAGGATTCCACGAAAAGTCGGGGGCGTGATTTAATGGGACACGCACGGCGAGGCTTAGACGATCGGCCGGCGGGGATAACGAGGAATTTTTCAGCGAAAAAACTGGCTCGACGTCGAGTCGCAAAATTATCGCGATAGAACGCGACACGAGAATAAAGAAGTCCGTCGAGAATGCGGTTTTCCAGGAGCCATGCGCGCGTGCCGAACCCGCCGAGGCGAAAATCGTAAATTAATTTATCCTACGATCGTCCGGGGAAGAAAAGAAAAAAAATCGTTATCTCGAGAATTTCGCGAGTCCAGTCAGCCGGGGACGGAGTATCGGAAAGGCCACACAGCTCGAGCCCCGCGACCGAGAAAATATAATCAGAGGGCGGAAAACTCATACATCGCGATAGAGGCCCCTGGCGTTCATTTATATAACAGCCGGCGTAATTGTTATCTCACATCTTCTCTCTCTCGCTGTGCGTGAGCGTGCGCGCGAGCAGGCAAAAATTTTTCCCATTATATCCGGTCGTCCCTGAGTCCGCAACTCTCAAACTGGTATGATGCGTGTGCGCGCGAACGAGCGAGCGAGAGAGAGAGAGAGAGAGAGAGAGAGAGACCGAGGGGTTCTACTTTACGATAGAACTGGAACCGCGCGCGCGCGGTTTGACGTACGCGTCGCTCGGATAAGCGCGAGGCAATTAATATCGCTAGAGATTTATTTTTCCTCCGAGGAAATTCTCTCCCGAGCACGGCTCCGTGTCTCAGCTCTGTGTATCGAGGCTGTATCGCGCTTGCGAAACAATGCTAATAGAAGAACCATGCTGTACACCATTAGCGCGAAAGTCGCACTTCCGCCTCTTCGCGAACACGGAATTCTCCAACCTCTTTACGAAATACTCAACTCTGACCACGATTCGATTTTTCGCCCGATCGAAGGTACATGGTTTCCAACTTTCGGAGACGTTGTCGATCATGAGTGGATAGTTTTCTTTATAGGAGAGAAAAACAGGAAAATTGGTTCCATTCGAGGTAAACTGTGAATAAATTTTGTTTAAAACTACATTTTGATATTTTTTTTTCGCTTTTGAAATGAACTACGATTTAATATAATTTATAATTTATTATGAGGAATTTACATGATATATTCATTTTTCAAAAAAGTAGCATAGAATCCTATATTGCTCATGGTCAGAGAATGATGTAATACTACCAACACATTTTTGTCCAGTAATAGCTAAATTTTTCCTGGATCTTGTACCATAGTCAATTTCCTAACAATTATATCGAATACTTGATAAATTTTTTATTTGTTCTTTATCTCAAACAATTGACTGTAAGTACTTTACAGTGTTTCGTCCTTAAGAATGATAAAATGTTAGATTAGAGCAACGAAAAATTGTACTTATTCATGTATAAAACAAAACAAGCACTTAACGTTTCAATCTCATTACCCTTTGACTCTCGTTCCCACGTTCTTTCCTGACCGTAAATAAAAATCAAACTAAACAATTTTCCTTATTGTCATGATGTAACGGAAATCTTGTTATTTTTTTGGTATTCGAATACCTCGAAAAATTATTCTAACCCAACTATTCTTTTTCCGTTCGATACCGTTATGAATATGAGTAAAATTGTTATTCATCGGGAGGGACGATACTTCGCGGTGAATTTACGTTCGGGATTCACCGGCAGGGACGCGCCCTTTCATCTAAGCGAGCATTGGTAAACGCGTCGCGTATACGTTTGATAAAATTACGGCACCGGTATGACAACTCGTTCTTGAAGAGATAGTACGGCGCGTGTATTATGCGCCAGGTGCTCGACGAGTGGGCGCGCGAGCGCGTGCGCTCACACTCGATTTTCATAAATATGTTTTACGATTGTATACTGCGTACGTTTCTAAGACCGAAATCGTATTCCAATAAATTTCGACTTGTAAAAAAACTTGTCTAAATTCCACTTGTAGTCGCAATATTGTCTTCCTGGTCAGCTTCGTTTCCTTCTGTGTAGAGGTGTTGAAGTCGTTGGTTTGTTTTGCCTTCCTCTTCTTTGCTGCGGCAGACATTTTTTAAGTGTCCCTTCTTGAGACAGATGTGGCATGTTGAGTCCTTCAACTTGCAGATAGGTTTTGCGTGGCCTTGTCGTCCACAACAGTAACACGTTAGTTTCGAAAAGTTCCTTTTCGGTTGACCCTGTTGTTTATCACTCAAATTGTCTTTCGAGTATCCAATTGCTAGCATGTTTTCTATGCGTGAGCTGCTTCGATTAAGTGAATTGAAAATCTTATTCGCATTTTTATTTACTGATTCGTAGGCTACTGCTTCTTCGTAAGCACTTTCAAACGTCAAGTTTTTTTTCTTGAATAATTGTATTCGCGTATAAGGACATTGAATACCGCAAACGAATCTATCTCTCAGTGACTCGTCTAAATTTTTGAAATTGCAGTGTAACGCTAAGCTTCTCAGTCTCGCCGCGAATTCGGCTATTGATTCGTTTTTTTTTTGCGATGCTTTATTGAATTTATATCTCTCTGATATTTCCGACGGTTTCGGTTTTAAATGGTTCTGTACGATTTCCACAATTTCGTCGTACCTTTTGTTTTTGATATTTTCTGGTGCAATTAATTGCTTGATCAGCTGGAAAGTTTTTGTATCTACGCGAACTAACAGTGTAGCCGCTTTTTTATCTTCTGGGATATTCCTTGTCACGAAATACATTTCCATTTGTTCTACGAATGTTTCCCAATCACCGTCGTGTAACCGAAACTCTAATTTTACGTCATCAACCATCTCGTACGAATAGTCTGTTTCACTCTGTGCGTCACTGTAGTCACTGAGGTTGTTATCTTCCTGCGTCGATGTACTACAGTCTTGTGATGCATTTTCATTTTCACTTTCCGTGTATTCTGCTTTGCCGATATTTCGCAGCCGTTTACATAATTCTTCAAAAGTTTCCGTAGGGTTCATTTCTTCGTCTCTCTTGTGTAGCTCAGCTGTTATTTTTTGCATATACAGGTTCTGGATCCAAGAAGTGCCTTTTCCAGCGGTTGAAATTTATATCAATTATTATTGTTGAGCAGAAGGGCTTGTATAAAAGGAATTCTTATATCTATTACCGTAATGACCCACTTTATTCTTAACAATTGGAACAACGTCGAAGACAATACTGATAATATTGTCCACGACTCGCACGAACGCTCACCTCGAATACATACAATATCTTATGTTTGGACCCGTGTTTTTGTGTATAATATTCGCGTGATCCATTGCCATATTATCTATATTCTCAACAATTATGAAATACGAAGGCTGGAATCTCGATTCGCTACGATCGACGGAACGAATTCTTCGGTGGTGCGTCGCGTGAAAAATTCTGCTTCTTAGCATGCGCAGGACGTTGTTGAACCGCTGATCATACGCTAGAATCTTTGTCGCGAGTGTTGCCGGCAAATTTGCATGATTAGTGGGTCGAAATGCGCAACGAAATTGACGATGCGTAAGAGACACGAGAACTCGTCTTATGCAAAAGTTCGGAATTCGTATTAACTCGAGTTACAAAATTCTTCAAAACAGCTTACACGAGTCATTCGATCCGCTGTGTATCGATATTTGCGTGTAACAAATATTTGTAAATTATTTAAAAACTTTCGAATTAAAGTTTTTAAATTACCAAAAAAATTATGTTGCATCTTTATATTTTTCTATAGAATTTCTTCGGCGTGCACTCGCGATAAGTCGAACTATTTCACCTATCGCACGCTCGTGCATAAAGTTCGCTCGAAATTCCGGGCATGCGATACTTTTACCACTCATCGAACACTGGCGGATAACGAGTGCGCTTATATCAGCGAACATTACATATGGAGAACGATAGCCAGCTCGCGCGCTCGACAGCTGCTTCGATTCGCAATTACGCTTTTATGTATACTATAAAGATGTATAGGGTGTCCCGGAATAACCACATTTCTTCAGTTTTAAAGCTCGATGCGTTATTCTGAATTATGACAGTTAATCACGCAGGAGAGAATTTTAAATAAGCGTGCTGATTGGCTGTCGAAAAATAAGTACAACTAGAGAACGGTGCATTTGATACAAAAACGCAAAAGGACTTTTATGTTCAGAATTTTGTCGTCTTTTTAAAAAACGAAGCGAAATAATTCTCTGGGACACCCTTTATATAATATAGTGTACATTCAGGCAACACCCGGCGATTCTACGTGGCGTGTAATTAAGGCGCTTCCTCGGCTCTTTATTTTTACTTCGCTTGGTTATTTATTTATCCCTTTTTCGCTTCTGTTGCAGGTAAGAAAAGGCACCGCGGCGCGTGAGAATAACATCGCGGCGGATGAATCGCGAACTCAACCGGAAGCTCCACTTTAGTCTCGCGGAGTGAATCGCTTCGTTAGCGGCGCTCACGGGGAATAACACGCGAATACGAAGTATGTACGTATATATGTACACAGCCGTCTCTACTCTGCGTAAGTATATAAGAGAGGAACGTAAAAAAGAATCCGTAATCGATGCCGGCGGAATAAAAAGATACGTTTTAATTACACCCGACGAGAGAAAGAGGGATTCTGCGTTTAACGACCTCGAGAAATGAATGTAAAAAAAAATCAAGAGGAAGGTATAATAACCCGAAATTATCCCGGAAAAAAATGCTCATTTTTCGAGATTTCGCCACTCTCGGGACGGTAAACGTTTCGAATTGTCTAGTTTGAGAATTACGGTGATTCTCGAACGGAAAAACGCAGCGTCCTTGGCGAGGGTGGCACTCGGAACGAGTTGCGAAAAAGAGCCACTTGCTCGTTCGCTATTACCCTCGCGATAGAGTCGAATTATTATCGGTACCTCGCAATTAAGCCGCGATTCTTCAATCGTCTCGCGACTCGTTAAATATTATCTCCGCGGGACTGATTCTTTTTACGATTCGTTTGATTCGTTCGATCGGTCCGCCGTTAACGAGCCATCGCGAACGATAATCGATCTCGATGTCGAGTCGCTCGAGTCATCGGTCGACAATGGGATCGTGGGGAATCGTTTTCTCTCTCCCCGGGAGATAATGCTTCTCCGGGACAGAAGGAGAATTTAAGAGAATGCTTTTTATTGTTGCTCGGAAGATTGTTCTTGTTGAGGAGATTAAATACCGATTTTTTAAGCGATACCGATATTCTAGCAGTAGTTTATGCAACTAGAGCGTGAAGTCTCATTTCACGCCCGCGTTACATAGAAACTTTTTTGTGTAAGGATTTTTCATAAAGATTTATGAGGATTTTTGAGAAATTCTATATTTAATTTTTTTGAGGGAATACTTCTGATTATTGTTTAAAAAATTGTTCTTGTTAATAGCCGTTCGGAGTTTGGCGAAGATCGTCCGCTGTTTTTATCTGAATACCATGACGTACTGCGTGTACGCTCATCTCGCGCCCGCGAATGGACTAGATTCGCCGTTCTGGTAATTGAATCTTCAATATTTATGAGGCACGGAGTGATATATTCAAACCGCTCACTTTTCTCCTCTCTTCTTTCTTATCCCTCCTCTAATTGCGTTCGTTAACACACTTTTCAAGGTCGACGATGACTCGGCTCGATACGTGGGACTGCACTTTGCGCAATTTTTTTGTTTCTCGCTTTTCTTGCCGGATCCAGCTCCGTTTTTTTTTTCTTTCCGTTTTTAATTAACGCCGATAGACACCATTAACGCAACAATCGAGAGTGAAACTTACCGGTTGCGCGTTTTAATATATCGTGGGCACACACAATAACGCACCAGGTATGCTCGCGCCTCGTTCCTTTATAACTACGTTTTTATTATTCCAGCTACTGAATACCAACACCGATTTTCCAACTTTTAATTCTTAATTTTTTGATTTGCCACGCGATTCAATGTGTAATCTCCGTGCGCGTTTTATCATCCGAATAACATCGAAATAACATCACATCGCGTTACGGACAATTACGATTTTAATCGTCGTCATACATAATCGGTATTTTTGCCAGTGCTTCGATAATCCATATCCCCGGGACTGGTTCTGCGCGATTTTTCTCCTTTTCACGCTCACTTGGGCGCACACGCACGCCTTTTCGATTATGGCTCGTTATGCTATACCGCGAGAGACACAACCGATCGATGATCGCAGTTAAATTTGATTATTTTGTTAACGGCATTAATCAAGAACCTGCTAGCGTTAATACGCCGATCGATTAATCACTCGTTTCCGAACGTTTTCATTAAAACCAGCTAGATATACATATGTGTACATACTGGGTGCCCAAAGATAATCGTGTACCTTTCATATTTGCTTGTTAAATTACAAAGTTTCAAACAAAAAGAGCGTTTTCCTATTAAGACGTTCGCTGCAGCTACATTCTAATTTTTCGAGTCATGCTGGAGTCTATAGTCCTCACCTTACGATTCGTTCTTTTGAAATTTCGAGAACAATCCAGCGATCTCGGTCGCTTTTCGATACCCTGTATAGCCGGGAAGAAAAACAGAAGAAAATTACCGACATTAGAATTTGCCGTCGAAGAAGCGATCGGAACCGGTCTACGTTCGGTTTTATCGTTTCGTTGGAAATCGCATAATGAGACAAGCTTCGAGTGGAAGTGAAATAAAAAAGGAGCAAGGAGTAGAAACGGATGGGTAACAGATGAGTACGCATAGTATACGCGATAAAGAAGAGAGAGAGAGAGAGAGAGAGAGAGAGAGAGAAGAGGAGAGCGAGAGAGAGAGGATGATGCATCGACGGCTCGCGCATGCGCTCGCGCGCGCGAGTTTTACGCTGTGTGACGGGGAAGAGACGTTCTCCTGATACGTCGCGGGAGCGTGGTTTTGCGCTCACGTGCGTTGCCCGCACCATCGTCGGTTTAACGAACCGATCGAAGGTCGCACTTATATACGCGCCAGCGAGTAAACCGATTTTCGCACGATCGTTACGTCGTATCGATCTCACTGCCGATCTTTCTCATTGTGATGTCAATATTTTCGACGCGAGAATCAGTCACCGATTACTTTCCCTTTTGGTATTTCAGCGGGGAGTTTTCACGGAACGATAATATTTTGCCGTCTCCTCGCCCCGTCATACTCGATCGTCCTGGTCTCGAAAAATCCGTTTTTACTATTTGGTTATGTGGAGTTAAAAATTCGTTACGAAATCTCGCGAAGGAATCTCCTAATTGGATCATCAATTCTCTCGGTACATCGTATCCTCTCGCTCGCTCGACAATTAATTTTCGGCCGTTTATCATCGCCGGTGCAACGAGCTCGTGCATCGGCTAATCGAGCCGTGGGGGTAAACTCCACGACCCGCATAAGATCGTCGTGACTTACACCGGCGCACGATCCGCGCGGTCTGCTCTATACGAACGAGGCGAAAACTCGGTGATAAATGCGGATATATGCGCGAAGGGGTGAACAGGGGGGTAACACGCAAATGCAATATACGTGTTGCTTTTTGTTACGCTCCCCTGCACTTTGTCTAGCCAAGGAGCTTAACTTTGGGATCGGATATCGTTATAGCGAGATGCTCAATGAGATACCATAAATTAACATTAACATTGACTAAATATAGAAAATTTTTGATAAGCTCGGACACTCGCCCTCCAACTTTTGTAATTGCGAATAACGAATCAATTATGGATTAAAATTCTCTTGGTTATAAATTGATGTAATATTTTAGAATTGATATTTTCTTTTATTCTGAAAGAATTCCTCTTTAAGAAGTATTTCACCCCAATTCACACAACCCATCTGATTTTAAAGTATTCAATTTCTTTTATAGGATTCGTATTTTAATTCTTTTTCTTTTAAAAAAAGTAACAAAAATATAAAAAATGAAATTCAAATTAAACTTTTTTTTTTATGAAAAATAGAATTTATTGGGAAAATTTTAAAACTAACTGCAGGGAGGGTCGACGTTTCGTTTAATTCTTACGATCCCACACCCAACATATGCGTCGGAGGCTGACGATAAAACGCGTGTTCGCGCCGAAGGCGCATGCGTTCGTGCAGGAGCCACCCCCTTGGCGTGGTGTCGCGCGGAAATACGGGCAGCCGTGGTGCGCAAAGCAACAAGCGTAGGGTTATCGGCGTTCCGCGATAACACGCCGGAGGCTCGAACGGACGTGCGCATGTGCGAAACCAAACGACGTCCCACCTACTCTTTTCCATACCCTTCTACGCGCGCGCGCGTTTGTTCCAACTTATCGCGATTAGATCGCGGTCTCGACGCGTGTCCAACCGCTGGTTTCTCTCACTCTCACTTTCCGCTACGTGCCGAGAACTCGAAAGAATTTCATTTTGAAAAAGTCACTCCTAGAAAAATTTAAACTGTAAAATTTAAACTCCTAAAAAATTTGACTGTAAAGTTGTAATATGCAAAATAGTGAAATGCAATATAATATAATAATAGTAATTTCAAGTTAAATTACAGTACGTAGTCATATCTAATAGTAAATAGTTAATAATGAAAAATGATAGTATACAATTATTGTTATTTTCCAATGCTATTAGATTTACTATTTATTATTACTTGTGTTTCTCATTCAACTGTTAAAACGCTATCCACGCTAGTTACGAAATAATTCAATTGTTCAAAATACTTATTAAATAACAAGATTACCTACTGGCATTATGAATTCAGGAGAAAAAGAGGTTAGGGAGAGACCGTGTGCCATCACGATCGGAAGGAAATTATTCCATGATGTTCATAAATTTTTTGCCCTCGTATTGCGTCGATGCATGCACGCGCGGACGACCTTCGATCGGGATTCCTCTCTTTATCTTCCGATCGGTAACGTCGATTTTTCCGATCCGGCTGCGTGAGCTAGTTTTTCTCGCCGCGATCGCAAAAAGCGGGGAGCAAGAGCGAGGAATCTCAACACCACGCGCGGTATTATCCGCGCAAACCCATAAAGGCCGGAGTATTTCGCCGTAGCAACGGTCATGTATAAGGCATGAGGGCATCAAACCAACCCCCCGCCAGTACGGCATCGGTATATATAGCATATATGTATATATATATACATACGCTCAACGCGAGCAATGAATAAATGTAAATTCCATCTCCCTTTCCCGCTCGGGGCCCGTAATAATTGCTCCACGGTGGTTCCCGCCACTGTAATCACTTTAATAGCCGCTTTATACCGTCGGCGTACTCGTCCAGTCGTACGAAGAGCGTAAAAGTAGATCGCGTTTGAAGAAGAAGTGTCAAAATCGATTAAGAATTTTCTCGAATTGCGAAAACCAATTATACGTCCATTAAACTCCGTGCTATCTCTAAATCTTAAGGAGTATTTTCAGTCCCGATTATCGTCCAGCCTCTCGAATAAAATTCAGAGCTCGAGATGAGAATTCTCACGAGTGCTAATTGAATCGAGAGGCGAGCTTTTTTTTCGTCCCCGAAATAACTCGAATCATTCGCGTAATCGCGGTAGTCCCGAGGAGCCGAAAAAGCCTCGGAGGGTCGAGAGCACTCGAGAAGGGAGGATGCGCGCAGGTGAAGCAGCGTTCGTTTTAATTGGAATCTCGAGATGGCCGGGACACGCGCCGGATGGAGAATACGCAAGGACGCGCCGTACGCGTCCTCCTCCTGCATCGCGGGCATCGCCGACTGGTATAATTTAAGGATTCATCCGCGAGGGCAAAAGAACGAAGGAGAGGGAAGATCTGGCACGAGACGAATGGCGTACGTCGTCATCAAGCGCCATGGGAAAGCCGAGCCGTATTAAATCCAAACTGGAGAATAACGAAGAAGAGGAGATAAAAAATAAATTTCAGAGAGAAACAGCGAGAGTAAAATTTAATCGTCGAAAAATCACCCGCCGTAAGCGCGGATGAGCCGGATGCCTTTGTGCGATTCTTATGCTCCTCTGGCTACCATTACGTCTCTTCTCCTCTCTCTCTCTCTCTCTCTCTC